>BHDV01065313.1:167081-193240 GCA_005406045.1 Adoxophyes honmai | reverse complement strand
CTACTTAAATGACCTGCTACTTTTTAACCGGACCACTTCTTACACATTGAATTATTACAAATTGGCATAATGTCGTAGCGAAGCTAATAGAATCAACTGTGTAAACAAGTTTTTTGCAATGTCATAGATAAACTTTATCACGCTCTTCTTTTGTGACATTTTAGTCTTCAAGAGTCCCGTATTTTTTTTGCTAAATGTACATAAATATTAAAAAACTAATTAGGTTATCAATTCGGCCACGAAACACAACTGTAGAAATGCTTAGTTCCATTTAAACAGATACACCCGAAAGTCTAATATTAGAGCGGGCGAGGCAGACCGCGGCTGCGGCGCGCCGCCGCGGTCGCGGTCGCCCGGGATAAATAAGCCCCGACTTTGAATCTGAATTTATTTAATTGTTGTACTTAAAATGGTTTTCATTTGGACGGTGGACGTAGTCTGAAATGCCGGTAATATTTGCGAATTTATTAGGCATGCGTTTTGACGTGTCTTTCAGCGGGTGAAGGGTTTATGTGATTTTGATAAAAACATAGCACAGCTAGGTACTTTGGTTAATGAAATAAAAAGCCCAAATTTGAAATATGTTGAATTTAGTAGTAGTATAGGTACATACGATCCATTTGCTCTACCACGTTTTTTATGCTAAACATTAAAACTACCGTATAAATTTACCCTCGTATACGTGGCTTTACATTAGCATTCCTAAGCACACAGCAACGTATGTTTAAAACTCGCCGTAAAGTAATGTGCAGACACGCGGCGCGCCTTACAATCAGCACCGGCGTGCCAACAGGCTGGGCAAACAGTTCTGCGGCCCCTCGGACTGCGAATCGGCCATCATGGGTTAGGTATGGAGGATGCCTAATTGACAGTATAGGTACCCATATCAAAAATATGTGACATTGAAGATATCTAATAGGAATATCGCATTGTTGAAGTACCTACTTAGATATTTTGAATTCATCGTACTATTATGCTAACCGGATTGAATTTCTATTTAAATAAAAACACCGCTTGCCTTAACAATTATTTGTCGGAATCGTCGGAAAACTTACCGAGAGTCTGTTTAAGGACGTCTAATCTAAATTCTTTCTCTTCTATAATTATGTTTTATCTCTAATTAACTCCCTAAGTCAGTTATTTCGCAGTGCAGGCGACGGCAACAGCGCAGCGTCAATATTTTGTTCCATCATCAATCCGCATTCGTTATCTGCACGGCGGAGCAAGAATTTGCCGTCCCCGTGGCACAACGAGATAGCAAACAGAACAGTGCAAACGTTCTCCGTAAACAAGCCGGCTTCTATCTGGACGTAGACATTGCAGTTTCGTTGGAACGTACAGCCACAGCACCTGAGTACATATTTAACGGGGCTGGTAGCTCCTGGCCCACCCTCATCCACCTCTGCAATTTATCTAGTGACGTGGACACTTTTGAAGAAAGCTTCAGAAAGGTCGAGAAGTGTTGCAAGGAAAATATAGTGCCTTTTGTAAACAAACTTCAACATCTCTTCTCTCGTTTGTACTAATATTTTAGTAGGTGTACTACATGCACTACGAACACATGTTCGTGTCATGTGAAAAATACATCGACTATTGTTATATCAGTTTGAGTGGATGAAGGCCATTATTCATAACACAATAGATTGTACACCGTTTTGTTAAGTGCGTATCAAATACAAAAATCCAATATTTATAACGTTGTGCAACCCTCTATCGATATCAGGTTTACCGATCGCTAAAAATAACACCGATAGCACAGATATCCACCGAAAACTTAGTGCCTGGATTTATCATAATCAGGTAATCAATATCATTCAGGACATGAAACATGATAATGCCATATCTACTCTTGAAGTCTGACAATGGGATCAACAAATCTAACTTAAAGAGCTTAGTACGGCAACATTGATGAATTACACGAACAGTGAGTTGCAGGTACTGAGCGGAGCTGTCGAACCTGATTAAACTTGACTGGTATCACTGTTTACAACAAGAAAAACACCTGGAGAACAACCGAATCTTAGTGTGAAAAAGATACATACCTTTCTACAACTCGAGTCTTATCCGCGCCACTTGAATCTTTTTCAAACATCCATATCATTTCGTGAATCATAATTCCCATACTCCTTACCTAATATTCGGAGTTTTAACTCCATATTTTACAATAAAAAATAAATAATATAGGTAGTTCCCGTCGTAAAATAAGTTATGTACTTCTCGAGTCCATCGCGTTCTCGAGTCCACGTGGACTGCTACAAGATAAAAGCTGTAGCGGGTTTGATATTTTCGTTCAAAATTATCGGGGTATTATTATCCACAATAAGCGTTTGATATCGGGCGTGGTAATAACGACGGCATGTCAGAGTCGTCGTTGCGAAACTAAAAATATAATCGATGCGCGTCCACCCGGCACTAATTCGACGTTCGTGAGCGCTGAATATAAAAACATTTTTCGGAAATTCATCGCATACCTACATTGCTTTTGCTCACTTGACATTTTGCGATTTCAAATAAAATACATCAACACCGAACAAATGTTTTGAGTTTGGGTAATGTTTAAACATCGCGTTGTTGATTTTAAATATTTTAGGTCATCGGTTGGCGAGGGGTTATCTAGTGCCGGATTTGAACAAGTCATCTGTGTAACTTTTGATCTTTCCATTATCATCGATGAAGTCAGAGTTTGAGCGAAGAGTAGAGTTGTTTAAATTTGTTTTATTTGGTCCGGGGCGTTAATTGCCGTTATAACTGTTCAAATAAACTTGTAGTTATGAACTGTAGTTATCGCGCGCTATTGTATTCTTGTTCGTACACAAATACACGTGTTAATCGATCGGAGCCCGCAGCGCCGGAAACGCGAGTCATTACGAGCGGCTCGTTAATGCCGGCAAAAAATCTCTTGTAGACGCTGATTGGTCCGACCATAGAAACCGCTTGTGAAACAGTCTAGTGTCTACAAATTGGTCAATTCACATGCATCGAGAAACTTGTTTGTGTTGCTTTATTAAGCTCACGTAAGCGCCGTGCGGTTTGGCCGCCGCCGCTGCGGGCCTACGATCAACCTATTCATTTGTTTGCCGATCGTCTGCGCCATTCTAAAACAATTTCGTTTGCTCATGCAAATCGCCGTCTTCCTTGAACAAACATCTGACCGCGTTGTTTTTAGAAATCCGAGTAATCAACACCGGTATAAGCGCACTTGTAAAAAGTGCCGAGTCAAAAAGGCTTTACGCTTTAGCGAAAAGCAAGATACACAATGGGCAATAAACGTTTGGCGGGTCCTAAACAAACAAGGGTAGCTAGGAAGCTGGCGCTTTGTTTGGCGAGAAACATTCGAGTCAACATCGAGCACGCCGCCCCGCGCGACGCAGCCTCGCGCCGGCTGCTGGCACTGCCGAGAGCACGCAAGAAACGCATCAAAACATTGACGATACAATGAAATGACAATGGCATAAACCAATCCACGGAATCGATAGCTCGCGTGTCAAGCCACGATTTTCGTTACTTTAAATACAAAGCGCGAGTCGATCCTTGAATACTGATTTGTCATCAGTAGTTACTAGAGCGTAGCAGTATCGTGTTAAAAGGCAATCAACGTTTTAACGACTTACTTGATATTCGCAAAAAAACTAGATAGATATCAGTTGGTAATTGCTGAATGAAACACGAGAAAGAAACTTAATAATATTTTAATTAAGTATTATTTATATTTTATGACTTTGAATTTATGGTTATGACTGTTCTCTAGCTCTGGGTAATTTTATTGTTTTATTATTTAGTCATGCGTTTGTAAACGTTGA
The DNA here is from genome assembly GCA_005406045.1 of Adoxophyes honmai. Lineage (NCBI taxonomy): Eukaryota > Metazoa > Arthropoda > Insecta > Lepidoptera > Tortricidae > Adoxophyes > Adoxophyes honmai. The sequence continues at coordinate 189,440 of BHDV01065313.1, read as the reverse complement.
CTGACAGATCGGTTAACAGGAGGTACGTACAAACATGGGCGCCGCGGACGACATTCTCTTTCGCATTAAATTTATTACAGGTGGGAGCTGTGTGGTAATGATTGACAGCGGCTCTAGTTGACTCCCCGGCCGCGATCGCAATTACAACCTGATTACGGGCGCCGTCGCGCGGCTCGGTATCGCCGCGAGATAATGACGCTCCACACTACTCCGCCCGCTCGCTGGGCTGCTTTGAATAAACTTGTCCTACATAATTACACATTTTGCTTTAATGAATATCGACGGCCGATCGCTGGGCCCGATCCGGTTCTTTAAGTATCGTGGCGTTCGAACACCAATTATTTTAAGTAATTTATAATGCTGTCTACCAGTAGCACTTTGCTGGTGATAAATTGATGTGTTTTCTCATATATTATTTGTCTATTCGTGACTGTCGATTTATTCTACTACTTTACCGTAGTGGATAGATTTTAAGTAAGTTCACTAGCTATTTAAACGTTCATTAATATTATAAGGTGCAATTAGAAAGCTATTCAGCGCGGAGCGCGGAGCGAGGACAGCGCGGGTAGTAATAGGCATCTGCTTACATTATTGATGGCCGCCATATGCCCGCCATCCCGCCGCTAATGTACCGCGACAGGCTATGTTTAAACAATTATTGCTCGGCGAATGCGATACGAATCGATGATAATGTTGGCCTCTGTCTGCTGCAATAATAGCCCATTTATCGACTCGAATGCCATTTCGCCGGAGGAATTATTTATTGCCGCGCCATAAGAGCGACCGCGTCGTTCGCTTATAATACAATAGTGGTCTTTACGATCGGCAACAACGGTTTGTTTAATAAAGTGTAGAAACTTGGCGGGAGCGCTGTGAGAAGATAACGTGCATAAAATAATTTATGAAACGGAGCTGGGAGCGTAATGAAGGACGAGACCGCAGTTTACTGGGGTGCGGCGTCCGGTTTAATTTCGTAAAACAATCGCGGTGAAACTTCACCGGGTGAAGTGCGGGACGGAAGAGTTACGCGAGTTTGCCGCCCGTTTCTTTGCCGCAGCGACCCGTGGGCGTCACGTGGCCCCTTGCATAAAGCAATCCAACCATTTATTTCTTGAAGCTCGACCGTTTACGGCCGCTTATTGCCGCGGCATGTGCGAAAGCGTAAGCATTCGTTCTGGGAGGGAAGACAATAAATTGCACCACGTGGCGCCCGCGCCGCCCCGCTCGGGTCAGCCGCGGCCGCCGCATGCCTACACTTGTTAGATAAAGCGACACTCGATTGCTATTTCTCACATTTCCTGTTCACATCAAAAACGTTAAAAATAATCAAGTACAAGTCTGAAAACTATACGTTTTTAAGTTTGCCTAGATGGAACTGTTTTAATTATAAAAGGTTTGCAGCGAGCGACTCCGATTAATTTAGATATGGAGCTTTAAATGGAGGGTAGTGCGGGGACAAATGGAGCGTCACCGCAGGCAAGATGCAGTTCCAGATTAAAAGCTCAACCGACTAAACCACGTGAAAATCGTGCAAAAAGAGGAGTCACCCGCGGCATTAGCGGATGAGTGTCGGAGCCATTAGTGCGCCCGCCCCCCCGGCGCCCCCAAACCCAGCGTTCCTCTTTTATTTCTCGCGCGGGGATGAACTCCTTAATGACAAACCGTACTATATCTTTTGTGGAGAGCTCGCAAAAGTACGTATTTTTGCGGCTCTTTTGTACGCCCGCTTTTATTCCGCCGCCCGTGGCTGCCGGTCTAGCTACCTATAATTATGAAGGTAGCAGTGCAAATGGGACGAGATTTTTCGACTTAAAGTATACGAATGTTTTAATTCTGAAATCTGAAGTTCCTTTGTCCCTGTATATTGGATTGTCGGGTGGAGCCGGCTGCTGCGACCGCGCCGCGATTATACACTCGTTGCGGTCGGAGCCGAACCTACGAAGCCGTGAAATGTGCTCTCAATCACATTATCTACGCATCACGGATGATCCAACTCCGGCCATTATGGCTATAATAAATTTCACTTTGCATATTTATTGGGTCGACTAACTTAACATAAATTCTACTTCGGAATGTTCAAGTTTCCATGAATGTATAATATTTATGTTATTTCTTTTGCATTATGTTTTTAAAAGTTGACTAGCAAGATTTAAAAATACATATTTGTAGGTATCTAATATACTTGAATATTCAGTAGATAGAATTAACATTAAATATCTGATTAGATTAGAAAATACCTAAATTGGATTATTATTTCAAAAATCATCACTAATATATGTTTTTTATTGTTTGATAATGTAATAATAATAGAAGTGTAGAATAAACAGAGTTTAAAACTATCAAAGCCACCCTAAAATAAATAAACTATTTCCTTAAAACTCCCTTTCGACTTCTACTATTCATTTGCCAATGCAATTGCCAAAGTCCCTTTACGTGGCCTAAGCTATACTATTATATGCCTCCAGTCAGTTTCTCACGCTCCGAGGGAAAGCCTAGGCCCCATTAAGGCAGTACACGATGTCAGTGCAGGCTTTGCTGTAGACATCGGGAATGAAAATGTAATTTGCGGTAATTCGGGCGAGACCTGCGGCGCTCCGCTCCCGTGTCGCTTGCCGGTAACACCCCGTAGATATACCTACCTACACTAGCTATGGCTGGATTAAAAATAATGTAGGTGTTATCTTACTTATATATTTTTTAATAATACACGCCTTGTATTCCCTAATGGGGTAGGCAGAGCACACGAATTATACATAGTCAAATATGTAGTTATTTTTAATCCGACACCACACTTAAAATCTTCTAGTTGGTAATAGTTATCTGTACATTAAACAAATTCAGTAAAATAAATACTGAGATGAGTAAAAATTACAATCGTCTAATTTATTCCGTTTCATTTAATCAACACATCACAAGAGCATTAAAACTATTTGAGTGTGTACTAACTTCGATTACGCATTTAAAGCATTAATTAAGCAGGCTTTTAATTAATTCAATTATAGCAGGAACAAATTATTCATTTGTAATATCATGTTTTCACGCTATTAGTTTAAAAATTAATGCACGGTTATTTTTCTAACAGATTTAACAGTTTAATTAAATAATCATCGAGCTTTAACGGTTGGAGAAATAATTTTATATCGCTGACGTAATATTTTTATTAGTCTGTCGGAATAATAATTTGTACTAAAGCTACATAATTCGAAAATTCTTTTAGTTTTTTTGTCAATTCAACTGTTGCTATGAGTTTTTTTTTTTCCAGTTTATATTTTGAGTCACCAGAACACTCACGTTTGAGTAGAATAAATTTACAGTAACGAAAACCAAGTCACAGTTTCATCAAACCACAGCATTTCTTATTACGTAGGACACAGTCAAAGGCATACCTAGAATCAGTTCCATTCTAACTGCTATACTGTAGGTAGTTACAGAGACGCAGCTATTCGACAGCATTCGAAACTGCAGATATTTGCAAACGAGTCTTGCTGCGCTTTGTACGGCGCCATTTGTGGCTGCCTCGGCGACGACGGGTCACAATTGCTCGGTACACCGTCGCTACAAGTCTACACAATACCACTCTATTGCATAACATACGTATGCACCTATATTAAAACACGTAACTATTGTTTTGTTTGTTTTGAGGCTGCTGTAATATGTAAGCATATTCATTCCGTAACGCAGATTAGGACACAACTGGAACAGGAGAAAACTTAAAATCTTGTAAACATTTTCGTTTACCTATACAATTCTCTCAGGGTCGCTTTTATCTCCAGTTAGTTGTCATTTACAATTACAAACTCTCACTTTTAGGGCTATTACTGTCTTACACAAAAAATATCCTTTATTGTAGGAAGACTCCCTTAAACTTGCGTCCATCTATTCTATCCATACAAACATCAACAGCCATATTCGAAATAGCACTGCAAGCTGCCGTGAACAAGTGACACGGACGCAGATGGACGCAGCTACAAACAGTCTGGCTATTTAGCGGAGCGGAATTGAAGTGCAATTGCGGCCGCGCCAGCGACACCGCGCGCCCTTTGCGACACACTTCGCCGGTCCAGCGCACTGCCGAGCTGTGATTCAGAGAGCACGAACTGGAATTAGGAATTTGTGTTCAATCATGTCATAGTCAATTGCAATGAGAGAGGTAGGCAACTAATACTCACTAGACAGTCTTATTTTTTTTTACAACTACATGGCTTAGATTTATCATATCTGTCTAATACCTAATTATAAGAATTACGCCTATCTGCTGTTCCGGGTTGCGACACTTAATCCGATTATAATGTGGATTATAAATCGGGCAAAACCGATGACAGCCTGCAATATTAAATTTCAGTATTCAATAACAATCCAATATCGCGAACACGATTGCGGGTAATTCGAACCAACTTGTACAGGTAGAATTAAATTATTAATAAAACCGCATCATGCAAAATGCGCTGACAATGACTTCATGTTTACAAGGGTCATATGAAACGCATCATACTCCGAAGCCTCATTATGTTAATTCGTGCTCGATGCGCCGGCGATCTGTGAATAAAATTATTGTGCATTTAAACGTGAAATACCCGACGGACAGAACCATTGAATACGGTGGCAACAGCACAATTTATCATTTCATTCCTCTGGGTACATTTTATTTAAGTATTGTCTTAATCATGCTTGATATCCTACGTTCTTATTATCTGTTCAAACCCCGTATTGATCTGTGAGACTTGTCTCTTTAAATTCAGTACATGGAATGAGATTAAGGATTACGGGCGCGGCGGAGCGGGCATGAGTGCTGGCATTATTTGAACACAATGTATTACAATTTTCGTAAACGCCGCTGAGTTGTTACGACACCGTTGTACGCGTCTTCTCTACAAATATAGCTTGGCTTTTGTTACAAACTAGAACCATCATAATTATTCTAATTTACTTTAAAAGCCTTTTAAGAAAAGACTGGCATTCATAATAAACAGCGACGCAGCAGGAATAACATAAATAAACAATTCAATTAAATAACGTTTCGGAATGTGGAAACATTTTCGTGTGACAATTTGTATGTAAAACACGTCCAGTTAGCGGTTAGTAATTTAGCCGATGACAGCTTTTATTGAATGTTAATGTCGTTATTATACCAAGAAATAGATCACTGAATTTAAATTGCTCTCAATCAATCGGTGCGACCGTTTAAACGTCATGTTTTTATTCATGTTATCGGGATATTTTATGGCTCCATATTCGACCGCGTGATCTTCGTATCATAGTGTTCTTGGCTTGGAAACATTTCGGAATTAATACCCGATAACGATTCGTCATAACAGAAGAATATTATGGAAGCTTGTTCGATGGGTATTTGATACGACTTCATGTTTAACGACCAGACGGGCTATAAAGAGATTAGCTGTCGATAGTTGAGCAATAAATGTGTTTTGTGAACAAGAACATTGGTATTTTAAGCTAACTTTGACATTTATTTTTCAGACGGAGATAGCAAAAAGGCTGAATGCGATAATAGCACAAATTCTACCATTCCTGTCGCAAGAACACCAGCAGCAGGTGGCCACGGCGGTGGAGCGGGCGAAACAGGTCACTATGACAGAACTCAATGCCATCATTGGGGTAAGTAACACTGTTTTGACCCAGGCGACGCAACTGTTAGCCCTTGTTAAAACAGCTCTCAATACTGGCATTTGAAACTGGCAAACATCGATAGTACCTATAGATTATCAGACAGCGCATCGCAAAACAATAATGAAAACCTAATCAACGGAAGTATAACTAAGCAACCGGCCATTCTTTACCGCAAAAATGCAGTGCCCAGTGGAGCGTGTAATGCCCTGCGCAGTCTAAAACGTTATATTACGCTTAACATCGTTACCGCAACAAATTCACCGGTACAGCATTTCATGCGAAACCGATTAAATCTACACGTGTCTTGTTTGCACAGCAGTTGGTTGGTTGTAAACGCGAGCGTGGAATGTTTAGCGACGCTGCCGGGCGCTGCGCTGTATGTGGCATCTGTCCAAACAGTCCGTTCGTTGCTTAGTTATGCGACCAATTGCACGCACGACTGCGGCGCACAAGCCTGTCCTAACACAGCTAATGACGTACTCATACTCCCACTAATTATTAACAATTATGTAACATGCCTAGGAAACAGAACGCCAAAGCTCTATGTAGTACAGGTAGCGAGGTATACCACGACGCGGGCGTAAAGTCGATGCTATAAAGCGCCGCTTTCAACAGGTCGAAAGTTCGACGCTCGTTAATTAAACGATCTAAGACGAGTTGGCTGCGGGCCAGCGGCGGGAGTTGATAAAATTACTACAAACTACGAGTACCACGCCAACCAATTTATTAGGAAAATAATAATTTATTCTATTAATTTATCTTGACGCGATGACCCCGTTGAATAATTATTAGTGCATGCCGAGCTAACTATGTTTTACGGCTTTACACATGTGAAGCAGCCATTTGTCACGGGCGTGGGCGCGGTGCGTGTATATCTGCCTAATGCTGTTAGCGTTAACATATGAGACGCTAACCGCGCCTTTCCAGGCACGAATTAGAACCTGTCCTCAAATTGTCGTTCTAACTAATTTCACGATGCTCTAATTGTAGTTTTTAGGCGCAGCGCATCGTGAGGGCTTCATCGCCGCCTATTATGCTCCAGCCCGCTCGCATTCGCGCTCGGGTGCCAAGTCGTTAGTGCGACCTATTCTCGCGATGTGTTAACGCTTGGCGTGTGTTAATGTAAATAGATACCTATCTATTAGTTTTGTAGATACGGCGACTGAAATAAATCACTTTAAAGATAATGAGGGCGAAAATAAAGTGGTGGAAGTCACTCGACGCTCCGCCGTCTGCGGCCGGGGCCGCCGCTGGCGCCGCGCCAGCTCCCTGCACACGTACGACGTGTTACCACCTATATCCACTCATCTATCCGCTGTTATTTTTAAACAGACCAAAAACAAAACCTTCGTAAACCAGTATAATTTGTTTGGCGCTATTTAAATCATAATAGCCAGTCTTTAAAATGAAATTAGCCGATGATTTGCGTAACAATGTAACTCGTAACATTTTGGCCGCGTATCAACAATCATTTGGATTATTTACACGTATTAGCACATTCAATTCTTTGAGCGAGGAGCCAACTTAATGTCTGACAATATTACCAGTCATTCAAATAATCTTGTAATTCACTGTAGATACGAGCCGGTGACACGGAACATTATTGTCGTTCAAGAGAGCCTTTTATGCCGGTCTACGTTTTAAGAACACATTGAATATGAAAGATTTTACCTGCCTAAGGATCCCCTAAGTATTTGCAGCGGGTTCAACGCCCCGACTTGGAGGATTTACCTATAGATTTACTGAACAGCTTTCGAGATACCGGCAAAACGCAATATCGTCTCCCCCCTATAAAATACTCTAATTTAAATAAAAAAGCTGCGCCACCTTCCGTATGTCGGTCCTTTTTTTATTACGAACCTTTTTTATTTTCGGGTCAGCTAGGGATCAAAGGGGCTCTCCCCGGAGAGTGGCCGCCCGGCGCCCGCCGCCCCGTCTGATTTGCGACGATTCCACCGCGCGCCGATTTGTGAAGAGGGAATACTCTTCAAATTGGGGACTCTGTTTGCCTGCCTATTAAAATCACTTACCGTCTTGCAGAGTGCTCCGTTTCCAAATTTAAACGTCTTGCTTTTGTTAAAGCTTTTGTTTACGATCCTCTTGTTTCCCTTTAGGTGCTTTTATATTTGCTACCGTTGACTTTAATCGTATTTCATTAAATGATTTTAGGATCGTTTTTCGTGTGAAACTGTTGGTACAGTTATTAATTTAATAGCAGTTTTCGAGAGCACTTCTTGTTGAATGGATATAAAAAAGGCTCTTGAAGAAGAAGTAGGGTACGGGCACGATATGTTGCGGTGTAATGCGGAGGTGAGTGCGTGAATGCGCGACAATAAGTGCGGTAGCAGCGGAGCAGAGGTCGCCGGCGGCGCCCCGTTATCGGCGGGCACATCATTTCTCGTTCTGATTTTATTCCGCGTCGCCGGCGTCTGAGGGGGGCTCCCGACCTCGGAGGTAATAGCTTCCAGATACTCGCACCCTCTCGTGTTCACCTATACATGACACAAATGTTCACATTGAAACAATATTCACGTAACTTCTGCGGATCGATACACCGACGTGCGGCTCCCTGTCACAGATACGCGACTAGAATCCAATATCAAAGCTCTTAGCGTTATGACTAATAACCTAATCATGATCGGCGATACGTTTATTTGTAATTGAAAATCCATATCTACGACAAGTAATTGCATGGAATAAACAAGTGTATTATGTGTCTCGTTTATGCAACATTATCTGGAGAGATAGGTAAGCAAACACGAGTGCTCGTGTAAATATAGCGTATCTGTTTCCCCGTCGATGGCTCTATAAACAAGCGAGTCGTGAAAACATTTCTGTCTAGTTTACGTCGGTTCTCGCGCCCTCTGATAAAAATTACGACGGGAATAAATCGGGGCGCGGGGCGGGGGCGGCGGCGAGAGGGGAAACATGAATTTGTCATTTTTTCCGAGGCACGTTCGCGGGCGGGTGATAAATATTGCATGGGATCGTGTACTAGGTCCTCGGTATTTCTTGTGCGTCGTCTGCCGAGCGCCGCGGAGCCACATTAACTTTTTCCCCGTCGCTTAGGCGGCTGCTTGTTTTTCAACGCGAGTGAGTTAGGGACCGGCCTGTCGTCGCTTCCAATGAAATTATGAAATCAGTTTTACGACTCATCCGGCTCACGAGTTTTTCTTTTGCCCAAAAAATTTTATTCATGCTGTTTCGGAGGAAACAGGTTTATGATTATTCTAATACCTACCGATTTTGTACTGAACTTTTTGCTATATGAGGCTATATTAGAGACAACAACAAGCAATACATTTGGTTTACATCTGCTGGTATGTAAACAAATGCAATTCTACTTCTTTCATCTATTTTAAAACTAAAAATCATGCTGAAAGTGGCTACGAAACTTAACAAAAGTTTTTATTACCTACTTTTGTGTATGTAACGTTTGAGTACTCTGCCAACTCAATTCTTGAATACCTACAGGTGTGATGTTCGGGCTCCTTCACATTTTAATGTACTATTTGTATTTCATTTAACTGTAAGTGATAAAAGCAATTATGTTGAAAGTGTAACATGTGTGTTGGCGGGCGTCGCGTGTCGATCCACCTCGGGGTTTCCTGTCTAATGGTGCGTTAGCTGCAACCCCCTCCCCCTTTCCCGCCCCGTCTCAATAAACTACCCTCTTTGTAGCTTATGTCGTCGTTTTATGCCCTGTGTTCACGGGCGAGCGATTTAAGGCCCAATATCGATAGTTATCGACTCTGATACAATGGGGACGGACCTGAGTTACGCCGATATCAATGTTGTCATCCTTAATTCTTAGTTGATCGCTTGTTTTTATTTCTACGGGGTATTTTTTACATCGTTGTAGACTTTTATTTTGGATGTAAGCAGCTGTTGACTGTTGTAGGTAAGTTACTAGCCAGTTTTCATAAATAGATTGCATTTCGATTTGGGCAATACCTGTCATGCGAAAGCTTCAAGAAAATAAATAACAGTAAGTTTTATATTTAAGTTTACTTTTGCTTGTTTCTTAATGTACCTAATAGGTACGTTCTCTAATAACACATAATAATGCGTGAAAATGTTAAAATACTTTTAGTTTTTATAGTATTAGGTATTGCATCATAACTCATAATGGCGACACAGACGCATGTGTGCTGTGCGTCACACTAGAGTTGCAACAGTCAATCACGGCCGTCTAGGCCATCAGATCTCCACGATATGTTTTAATTGCCAAAACTCCGGACGTCAATTGGCAAAATATACAGGCAATCAATCAATTATTTTAAAGCAGTTAGGCAATGCCTTAATCCGTCCCCGGCAGGCGGAGCCCCGAGCAATCGCTGATAATAGCACTTTAATGTGCTCTAACCACAAACTAACTGCTCTTAATTATTTGAGCGCGTTAGAATGGAAACTTTCCTCGTCTCTCGATAGCTTCTATTAAAACGTAACTAATTGTAGGTTAATGATATAGAAACATATTACCGGCCCACTTAACTTACTTAGCCGCTCACTAATTGTTGAAGCAATAAAAATGCAATAAGCATTATCGTGTGATGACTCGCTTTTACGATTATTGATATGTTGGAAGCGTCGCGTGACATCATGTTTTTAATTTGTAACATGTGTTCGTTAGCGTGTATTTTCGGCGGTATCGTGTTTTTTAAAATCTGAACACTCGTTTGACGTAAACGAATAGCCGGAATGTAGCTGTATGTACTTGTGTCATAACATAGGTACATGCAGTGTAATGTGTTAATGATGGTGTCACAAAAATGTAGATTATCTATCTATAGTTATATTTTTAAATATTACTATTTGCATTAGGTATTTAAAAATAATTTAACAAAGTCTAGAAACTGTTTACAAAATTAGCAAGTAAAATGAAAAATGCAAATCGCAAACCAACATTTATGACTTGATACTCACCGAATAGTTTTCTGCCTAGCGACCGACAGCCAGACAAATAAACGGAAGTCTGAAAAACACTTTTTTTAGGTTAAAAGCTTTGCTATAATACGTACATTCGACGCGAATATTTTTCACGCGAAAATCTGTGCTTTTCGCGGCGCTATCCATTTATAAATGGAGAGTAATCCCGAGGAGACACGGCCGGCTAATGCGGTGCGAAGCGCGCGCCGCGGCTCAACCCAACATTTTTCTCATCACAAATTCTACTTTATGTTCAATTCAAATTCCTGCGAGGCCTACATACCTCCCGCCCACATTTAAGATGTCTAAGAAATCGTGTGAATTCTCATTCTGTTCTGTGTCTGAATAACAAATTGATTCGTATACGAGACGCGCAGTGGGCTTTGATAGGCTTCATATTGTTTATTAATTCATATTGCTTTGAGTTGCGTAAGCTTCTTCATTATAACTGTTAACGGAATAGGTTGGATAGAAAATTATAATAGTCCAGATTTGCATACACAAAGCGTTGGATGAAATTCGCTGCAGAATAATCGTAAACTCACCTCTGGGTGGGTGGCTTAAGAAAATCTCATCTAACTTCCGTTCATAATATAAACTGACAAACAGCAAAGTTCGTTAAAGATAAGCAAACGTCGTTAAGAGGAACAAGTTTTAATCTCCGAGCTCTATCTTCGCTATTAATCAATTTAATTAATCATGTCTTAAGTATGCAGCGAAAATATCGCGAAGTATCTTCGCTGTCATTCACAACAAACAATCGGGAGGCTCTGCCGCCACCCACTTCCAGATAAATAAACCGCTGCTAGTCAACAGGCAGAACTAACCCGCCTTTGCCCCAAACATAATATAAACATTATGGTACTAAACATACACATTCAGATTTCAATTAATATTACGTTTCATTACGAACAATGCCCTCCAGCATTATATGATGGCATATGTATTCCTCCGCCGATGAAATGTTTTGCCGAATGCCCTTTGTCATACGATATTTATAAAATATCTATAAAAATAAACTGATATCTTAGAGTATAAACAAGAATAGGTAAGGTTAACTGAGGCGTGCGGAGACAGCTAACTTTTACGAACTGTATTGAATTGGATGATTGGAGTTATATGAGGAATTAAAACGAAAACCAAATCCACTGGAGTAAGTTTAACTTTTTGTTTTTTTTTTCCTGTGCTATAATTTTAATCTTGCTTTATTTGGCATCAACTTTTAGCACTTAAAAACAGGTCCCATAATTACCACAATACCGAATTGTAGGAAAGGTAGACAGCCATTGTAGCCGGCAGCTACACTTTGGTCCCGGGGTGGCGACAGGGCCGTCACTCGCGGTAATTACCGGCTTTGTTTGTATAATTCCTGCGCCCACGCCTGATTAGGATACGGCGGCCGTCTAATAGACCGGGTGAACGCCTGACCTGGCCGCTCTATTAGATGCTGCGGTGTTGGGTGACTGGACTGCATAAATTTAAAGCACTAACGCTCGCCTATTGTTAACATTGTCGCTTTTCTTGGTTAAACAAAAATATTCAACTCATAAAGGATAAAAATGTGACATTATAATTATACGAAGCTGTCATGAACATTTCCGTAGACGATATGGAAAGAATATCGAACTCGTATCAAATCGATATTTTCAATTAAACAAATCGTTTATTAAGTCCTCTGGGACCTAAAGAAGTGGACGCGTACCAAAAACATAATTCGAATTAAAAAATCCCCTTTTGTAGAAAAGCACTCCAGCTAAGTGGCGCTCGCCACCTTTTGACACACAATAAATCACAGCCGTGAGCGGCCAATAAAAAATATGTTCCACCCTCGGCGAAAATCCAATTAATTTTCGGCCGCTAAAAAAGAACGTGCTCGTCCGACCGGAAAAAGCTTGGCGAGTCGGGCGAGGGCGCGCGCGCGGAGCCGGCGGGAGCGGGAGCGGGCGCGGGCGCGGGCGCGGGCGCGGAGCGGGCGAACAGATGGGCGGCCGACCGCTCGCAGTGTATAATAATAACGTTAAACGAGACGAGATAGGAACGGGAAGCGCGGGAAAACGGGAAAAGTGGAAAAAGGGGAATAATGGAGAAGGAGTAATCAATTTCGCTCAGTCGCCGCCGCCGGCGGAGCTCTCATTTAAAATTTAAAATATCGCGGCTCACAGGGGGGCCATGGAGGACTTTTAATTTGGCCCGGCTACGGTTTAAAAATGCACGACGCTCTGCGGTGACACATCAATTCACTTTGACTGTCGGCACTCTAAACTAAAATGCATTTTTGCTTTAATTACAAAGCTAATTTGCGGGTGAAGCTCATGCATAAATTTGGTTTCTGCAAAATGAAAACCTACCAGATGAACGAGCTGTCACTTAAATCTCCTAAATATGACACCCCGTTTTCAAACGAAATAATTTTACTTATTCGATATCTTTTTCCGGAATTTAAATTTAGTAACTACTTACCTCCTCGGCGCTGTCTTACCTAACGAAATTCTATTACTTGCCCGTTGTTAGAAATCGATGAAGATCAACTTATCCTTCAAACATGCGTGTCACTAAAACCAACACATGTCACTATGTTTCTAATAAAAACATTTAACTGTAGCGCCGTCTCATAGATCTATATCAATATCTAACATCTAAACCAAACAAATGCCTCCCAACTCAAAAACTACTCGATGTAGATATTTAAAACTTAAATAACAATACATAGTATAGTTCTGATTTCTCAGTCGCATTACTGATAAAGTTGACTTATCGTTAGTAAAACAAAACTTCTCGGTACAATTTATTGAGAGGCTATGAAAATTAAAATATCACGCATGTCGACCGCCTAATACCAACTGTTGATAGGTAGTTACAGCTTGAGGATGTCTTGATGTGTCCATGTGACCGACTCTTGATTTTCTCTGAACAAATAGAGACGACATCAACACATTTGTTGGTGAAACACATCCTTTAACTCTGTCAATGCTTCACATTTAAACGCTTATCCTGCTAATCCCATTTAACCAAGCTGTAAACCACAAACGCCTCACGTATCTCACCAGAAAATGATCAGGCCGTCTTCGCCAAATATATGGCAGTTCATTTCAAGATTAAGAACATCTGTTGAATACGGCCCAATCAACTCTGATAGCACAACACATTTTCTGACTCTTCTAGTTAGACAGTGACAGATATAGTCTATCGCGTGCGACCTCACCTGTACTAAAGGCCGGTCGCGAAGCACAGTGCACTGAGCGAGCGTGAGGGCAATATTACTGCAAACGTGCGACAGAGATAGATAGCGGGTCAACGCTCGAATTTCGCTGTGCTCCGCGACCGGTCTTTAGACTCACCTATTATAACACTGTGTCTAATTGTGTTTGTAATAAAAGCGTGTCTATTGCAGCAACAACGGCCAGACCTGCCTCGTCTGCTGCAGCAGATGCACGCCGCGCACCTGCCGACGCACGGGGCGCCGCCGCTGCCGCTGCTGGGGCAGGGCGCGCTGCCGCCCGCGGGCCTGCTGGGCCTCGGAGTGCCGCACCACCCCCTCTCAGTGCTGGCCAAGCCCCCGGACCTGCACCGCCCTGATGATAAAGGCAACGGTAAGATCAGATACAGATCCTTTGTTCACATAACTTAGGGACAAGGTTTCAGTAACTCAGAAAATTTGCGATAAGCAAAGTATGCAAGAACATTTGCCTGTCATGTTTACAAACTAGTTCGCATATCGATTTGCAACAAACCTCATTCACATCGACTCAGATAGAATTATTTATGATTTTTTCAATAAAACTAATTTTCTTACGAAAAAACTCGATAGGCGTCCCTGACGCCATTTATGATATAACATCCGTAAAATTCTTAAATTCTTACGTACAATACTGTTTATTGAAATATGAGTAACAGTACAAAGCATGTAATATTGTAGCATTGTAGTTAGCGGGCGCGGTGTTTGCCGGCCGCTGTTTGCCGCGAGGCTCGGGACTATTAGCGCCCGCCGCGGCTGCCGTCTCCAATCCCACTACTGTTTCAATATTTACCAGCTTCGAGAGGCTTTTTGAACTCACTGTTTGCGTGTTTTCGGATCGCTGACGGCTATATGGCTCGCCCGATATTGCTTTGAGAGTATGAAAAAGTCACTTCTCCGAATTGAAGCTACTTGTCAATGTTTGGATAGAATAAGTCAACACAGGTCGTGAAGCTCGGAGAGCGTGTCTCGATTGCGCGGTAATAATGGCGTTTGTAGGTAGCTTTAGGCGTATAGCAGTCGCCATAGTTTCAGTTATAATATTATTCATACAAACAATGGGGAGCGGAGCAGAGGTGCGGTTTCAGCGTAGCGCGAATAATCCAGGCACGCGGGGCGAGCGCGCCGCAAATGAAAATGTAACACAGAAATGGATTTGGAAGCCGCCCGTCGCTCCGGTTAATTACAAAAGCAAGCGGTAATCTGCGCTCCGGGATGTTCCGGCTTAGCGCCCCTCCCCCCTGCCACTTCCCCGGCTAATTTGTGCCATTATCGGTGTACTGATGTAAGAGTTACCGCGCAGGTGCCCCCTCCCCCACCCCCGCGCTCAATTAATTATTCCTTGCTGGTGTGAGCGTCGCGTGTTTTAGTCAATTAGTAACGTAATTTTGCGGGTGACTTGAGTGTATGCGGTCGCGAACCGACTCAGCCGCCGCGTTTTAATGTTCACTAAATTACATGGATTAAAATAAATAAGTATCTAACTCGCTGCGTCGTCGCTCTTAACTAAACACTAATTGTTTGATGATTTTGTGCTAATAACAATGTAATTGCTCGTTTTTGTTTTTTAAATTACGATACTGATCGTGAATCACAAAAGCAAACACTAACGCGACGAGCCGTTAATGCGCGATTAGTTGTATTATAATAATTGTCGGCTCGCGCGCCGCATTCATTATCTAGCGGGCGTGCGGACAGACGGGATGCTAACTACCACATCGTGATACCGTGGCCAATAATTGAGGCTATTGCATTTAAATTAATTGTAGCAGTGCATGCACTAATACCCCTTATGCTGCCTATGTACAGTACACATGTACGAGCAGGGTAATGGGATTGCACTGGCAATTGCTTTGCTCACAAACTCAGGCGATGTATTAAATGCCTTTGACGTGCACGTATGTAGTGCTCCTTTGTTTCATATAATGGCCGCAGCGGTGCAAAAGACTTCGTGGCTAACAATCTGGAATTTCTGGTTATTAGGTATACCCGTTAGTTATTCTGATCACGAATATGGACTAGCTAGTCGGCCTTTGTGAATATTTCCTAGGATACAAAGTTTTAGCATCTCTACCAGCGCTTAAAACCTTTTAAACTTGTCAAACCGTATTCATGTTTAATTTCTAAATAGAATTAAACTCTGCTTGCATTATTTTGCATTCCACGATTGCTCTACAAATAGACTTAACTTTTATTTCCGTTACAATGCCATAATCAACTGTGTAGAATATCAATTTAGCGTATAATTGATCCCCTCTTATGCCTCTTATTCCCTCATGTTCAACATTGATTGATACTCGTCGAGAGCTAATTCCAGAAGCAAGTCGCGCTGCAGACGAAGTGCCCGGGTACAATGCACCACACGTGACCTGACTGCGCGAGCCGCATTAGTATTCCCCTCGAACCTGTGTACGTTCTATTGCGCCCACTGTAAAGTTAAGAATAAAATAATTATTAGGTTAGGTTGCCGAGGGAGCTAAGTTAGTTTGAACATTAACTCGGCTATTGCTTTTAAAGAGATTATTTGCTGTACGATTGCGTTAAATGGAAGAGTTTAGATTTTTACGATGCAGAAGACGGTAGATCCTGATTCGATGTCAGATAGAATCCAATTTCTCAAACAATATTGAAACGTGTTTTATCTCGAAAAGTAAATGCGAAACGGCTACCTTTATTACATTCGTCTTTGAAGTACCTTTACAGTGGAGTTCTCGAGATCATAATATTGCATTATCTAGCCTAACCATATTGGTTGGAAAAGGTTTGGTAATTATATTAGCGTGCCCCTACGCCGCGGTTAACTTTCTTCCTCGGGCTCCGGAGGCATCTGACAAGTTCGTGAGGCGGGACGGGCCTCCATTACCGCACATTCTACAACTTCGAGAGTATTTTGCGACAGCTTCTATCGAAACTTTGTAAATAACTAAGTGATATACAGACAAAAAGTAACGAGACATGAAAGTTTACTTTATAATCGAATAGTTTCTACATCTATTAAGTCGAAACACAAATGCACATACATACACAAATGTCAAGACATTATCACTCCACTGCGTATAAACTCGCTCCGTTCCCTTTTAATTTAGCAGCACAAACAGCTTTATGAGCATCATTATAATAATTGCTATTAGAAAGTTCACCGAATTAATAGTATGAGTTTCGCGGGTGGCAGCCCTGGGGGATGCGTGGCGCGACGACAGCCTCTGCAATATTCATAGAGCACTTTACACCCGGACCTGCGACCCGCCTCAATTTATACCCGGCTACGCGGATCGCCGAGATTATACCTACCCGGAAAGTATCCGCTTTATAATACGTTTCAATTTCACCTCTTCAACACTTTATAGGTATTAGGTGCCTTTCCGGGTGAAATACTTTTAGTGAGACCTTTTTTTCTCTCATCTTTAACCCAAATTTTATCTGTTCACAGGTATCAGCTCGGCAGAGGAGAGGCATGTGAGTACAGTATAACTTTTTATTTTACCAATTTAGACGGGGTTGTAAAATATTTCGACGTCAAAAATTTGCTTTGAAAAATTCCCAACAGGCGTTCCCGCTTTTACCATTTGGGAATGCGAACGTGGAGTGTTTCGCTCGAACACGCTGATTTCATAACACGGTTCTGACTGAAACAAGTGGGTGGTGCAATGCAAGTGGCACACGGCACACCCTGTTCTAGGGTTAGCACGAAGTCGTGGAAAATTTTAACTCTGTGCATGCGACCTGTGAAATGTCATGACTCGTGTCTTACTAAAATCTGAACTGAACTGATTATGGTCAAAGTGTCTTTAGTTAGAATTTTAAAGAGGTACCTATCTGTGGACGTCTGTTGCACGAGGCATCCCTAGGAGCCAGATAGAAGTGTCCTGTGGACGCGCTTTGGCGGCGAGGTGTTGCGAATGTCGGGTATCGTGTTACCGCGGTGGGGGCGCCTCCCTGTTGTTGTGCTCGGCGGAACGCGGCGCACCGCACAGATGTGCCGCCGCCGCTCGCAACTCCAAACGAAATGCATGCGAATCGATCCGCGCCCCTACTTTATAACATTGTCTTTGTTCACCTAACCTACTTCTGTCGGAATATAATCGTACAAATCTTTCGTTTTGACGTCCCGATTTCAATCCTGTTCAGTTTTCAGCGAAAATACAAACAAGCCTAACCGTAATGCGTTATGTCGGCACAATCTTTCACTGCCAACCCATTTACCACGGCGTGTTGTTACGATAGACGTTCGCATAGGCCTTCATTCGTGAAAATAATGAGATGGTAAAAAGGTAACAAAGTGCCGAGATTGAGTTAGTAAGTCGGAGCGTACCGTAGTAAGTTAGTTGGAAAAGTGTTCAGTTTATAAGTTGGTCGCGAGCTGCGGCGTGACCCGGATCGGTGTCGCAGCGGAGCCGCCGATCTGTGCAAGCGGCGAGCTGAGTAATGCACGGACGCGCCTTACAATTTGAAGTGAGGGTGGCTGGGAGGGCGGGGGAACTGCACTCCGTAATAAAGTTTACATAAACCGAGGCGTCTTGCTGCGGCGAGGGGGCGTCAGGTTACTCCCGCCGCGCCCTTCGCTGGCGAATGTTTTTACTGGAATCACGCCGCTGACACACTGTTGCAGCCGGCTCGTGTTTATTGGCAAACACCGCCCGTTCTGTGTTTGATTTCTCCATACGTAAATTTGCAGTTTATTGTAGCAACATTGTATTGGAAGCGTCTGTTTTCTTTTTAAAATAGCGTTTTCCTGCATGACTAGCCTTTCCAACAATGTTAAAAGGTTTTTAATTAAATCGTAAACATTTGTTCTGCTTTATTAAATTTACTGACTTTCTTTTGAAATGTATCAAGTACTAATTTCAATGAATTGCATAATTGAGTAAGCTACGACAGGACCCAAGTAACTTTGTTAAATATTTCCGTATAATTTTACTCTCTACCTCCTTGCAGAAGCTCCTTAAAATCTCCCAATATAATCAAGGTTAGGATGGTTACGTCGGGCAATTTACACCGACGTGAAATTGAGCAGCGGCCTCCAGCCTAACAGAGCCTTCCACAATCTCATTTGGGTAGCATAATAACCGCGGATTTATTTCCACCGCCCGTTCATTCGCTCTCAAATCGCGCCTAATATTCAATTTGGCCGCCCGAACCACACAAAAACTGCTCGGAGCCGGTTCATTACGCCGCGCATCTCGCCTCTTCATCCTCCTCACCTTATCTAAGCCACTCGCGACCCCGCCCCACCCCACGCGCGCTTCGAGTGGAAAACTCGCAGGGCGAGGGCCGCTCAACCTTGTTTAGCATTCTCCTCGACTTCTTTATTTAATAGATGATGAAAAAACCCCGGTCCGAATAAATTTGCGTTTGTTCTTCGACATGCCTCAGTCGGTGCGTGTTTGAAGGTGCGCTTCTTTAATTAAAGCGGCAGCGGTGCGTGTAAATGTGACGTCCGCGCCGCGATATGGCCCGGCGCCCTTTATTAAAACATTAAAGTAAAATTCGGAGACGCCGTATTTGTAGTCCGAGACAACCCTAGCGCCATGTTTACGCGCGGTAGAACAGCGCTCGACACAACCCTCGCAATTTATCGCCCCAGACTTTTCTTAATTGGAAGAAATGGCCACTTGTAATTATTAAGACGCCGTAAAGTGAAACAGATTGCGCGGTAGTCGTCCCCGGCAGTTCGGAGTTTACTCTTTTACCTTTTCCTTACGCTGATATCGGTACATACTAAAATGTTTACTTAGTGTTCTTTATTACAATCGAAGTACATTTTTCGCTTGATGTTTTACTGTTTACGAGACGAGCGTTTGAATTTACATTACGTTTCAGATTGCCTTATCTTATTAATCAAATGTAGCATTCAAAGCAATAAATGTTCGTTGTGGATACCGGTTTGTATTGAGTGAAACCATCTGATAAGGCACGGCAGGTTCTCTATTGGAAGGCATAAAGTTTTTTTGACTAATATTGTTTCGCATAACACTTTTCGCCGAATTTTTTTTTTGCATAATCATCATTACGCATATTTTTTAACGCATAACATTAAAAAGCATAAACACAGGAAGCATAATTGTCATCAAGACTAATGTGTATAAGCATAAGCATAAATAGGCATAATAATCAAATGGCATCATATCAATATGCATACCAGTATTATGCCAAAAAATAGTAAAGTTTTGTGCCAATGGCTCGTAGTAATTATTGCTATTCATACCAATGGTATGCATACTTATGTATTATTTAGGAACTAAATCGATGTCGATAATGGTCCGCGAACTATTCCGCGATGTTTAGGCGCTTCGCGCCTGGATTTCATACTAACCTAACCTAACCTAATAATAGTAAATACATGGTAACAACGAAACTGAGTTTTTAAATTATGCATAAAGACATTTATACCAAATAATTATTAGCCCAAACAATAGTATGCGTAATGTGTATTCGGCCAATACAAATTATTCCAAATGAAATTATGCTATTAGCGTAGTATGCCAAAAAAGTATTAGGCCAAAGTATTATTATGCGAAAGTACTGTTATGCCAAAATTAATTATGCCAAATCAATTATGCGAAACAATAATAGTCTAAATAAAATTATGCATTCCAAGGGGATCCCGGCACGGCATGCCTGGCGTAGATATTGATCTGGCGTATGCAACCGAGGGCACAGGCCCGAGCAGCCCCGCTGGTGCTCAGCCAGCGCTGTGCAGACGCCCAACAACACTAAACGGTTAACACACGCCGAGCTATAACACTTAATTAAGTGCGGGATAAAAAAAGCAGATAACATCCATATTTACGTTTACTAATATTATAATACATCGTTTGTTCGTGTGCGAGTTCGTGAGAGCGTCAGTTTGTTTGTGTTATCTGTATAACGGTTTTTTCTCATATCTTCACGTAGATATTTATTTTTGTTTTATACGTCGCAAAAACTACACAATCATATCAATTGATGTAGAAGTAGGAAGGTACCTCTGTTAGTTTAGTGATCATATTAAATGAGCATAGTTTAAAGTTTAAGCAATATACAAAACAGTTCATCAAAACATAACTATTGGTAATCGTTTCAAGTCGTTGACATCTCACAAGAAGCGCATTGGTTCAACGGATGATCGTGTTTAACCCGCCGGCTGCGTACGGTCTGCGCGGCATTAATCTGCTCGCAGTATTGCAGATACACTTGGATTACGCTCAGCGAGGTGTTCGCCGGAGACGCTAATGCTCGAGCCGAACCGCGCTAATCTCCTTACTCCTCTGTCTTGATACAGAATAACAGATTATTACGTCGGTGCATCTCGACAGATTATCTATCTCCGTAGATATCCTTACACAGCCTCGGGTTTACGTCGCGCTTGAATTTATAATCACCAGCGAAGAGTAAATCATGACGCGCCTAACACTTTCCCTGGCAATAAACACCTTAATTAGTTGGTAACGGGTCTATTAAGGAATTTTACGCTTATTTAAGTTTTGTACGTTCAATTTTGACCGGCTTACGACGGAGTCAGTTAATTATAGTTAATAACGAGAAACAGGAGAGCATCGCAGACGGTAATTAAAAAATGTTGTAGGTATATTGTTAGGTTCAAAAGATCTGAGATAGCTATAGACGCTGCTTACTCAAACTAGGCATGCAGATTGTTAGTGACATTATTGTGTTGAGTTAAGAAGTGAGCTCCGGAGGTAGACGGCGCGGTGCGGTACCTAAGCTCGCGAGCGGCTTTGTTCGTCGCGGGCGTATCGCATCGATTTATGCAAGCTTGATCGAATCGCAACCGCCCCCCTACACCCCTCTTATAACAATACCTCAGCCTGTCGCTGACTCGCTGCACTGTAGGTACGTGAGGGAACGGAATATTCAATATCTCAACTCAAACCTATTCCTTCTCAATACGTACCTTAAGCATTCCTTCATTCTTTCATAAACAATATTCGATATGAAATCGAGACGAGAGAATGATTGATATTTTATTTATTCCCACACACGCTCGTACAATTTGCAGATTGTCGGAAATTCCAATATCTGGTGTACGACGCGTAATTGATAGAACGTTATCTGACACTCGCCCGGCACATTAGGCCAATCGTTCGTTAGCGATTCGCGGGAGCTCTGTATAAGCGCTACACGAATAACTTCGTCTAATTGGTCGGCTGTCAGTATCAACCAGTCAGTCCGTCAGATTGATGGACTTGTTTATTTTTGCGTCGCTGCCGCAACTCTACTGAATGGGTTATAGAACTAGTGCAATGCGGTGCAATTGTTACCATTGCACTGCGTCTCAAAGGATCATTGTTTAGCGTTCTATTCAGGTGCCACCGAACAGACGTACCGCACCGTAGCGTCCCTCTATACTTCCACTCCTACAGATTCAATATTCCAAATGAAATATTCAATACGTATTGCATTCGGCGATCGTATCGAAAGTGCAATATTTTATATAGGTGCCGGTCCGTAAACAAAACAAAAAATTCAATTCAAATAATTTTAAACAAAAAAAAAATCGACTTCAAATTAGCTATATCCTGAAAGGAAACTTCTGTTTATGTACATATTTACTAAAGATCAAGTAGGTATAC
>BHDV01065313.1:140557-151746 GCA_005406045.1 Adoxophyes honmai | reverse complement strand
GTGCTTCTGCAACGCTGGCCGGCAGCGCTTCTGGGTCCTTGCAGCTGAACGGCTGGTCAGATGAGCCACGATAACGATAACGATACACGTTATTGCACGTATTAGTTACCAATATAAGCCTTGAAATACATATACAAGTAAAATGTTTTAATAACACGCATTTTAATGCTTTGTTTACTTTCACTCTCCCGAAATAAGCTCTCTAGTTAAAAGATAAATAAAATATACGACTCTACGATCAATTAAATATTATCACACTCTTTCTATGGTTTGGTAAACAAGTATTGTACTTTTCTACGATCTCCGATTTTAGGAACAGTTTAGTATTCCGTCAGTGTTTACTTTAAAATAGATAAAATTTAGTTGGTCGATGTGTACCTATAGACGTAAAAAATATAATTCCATTAATGATCAAGAATCACAATAATTAAAGAAATACCGGTCCCGTTGTACAAAACTGTTAATTTAATTAATAAGGTACACCCAAATACGGTCTTCTCGTGGTTTTCTCCTTCAGTCATATTTAAAAAAAAAAACCAATGCAATTAAACTGTCGTCCCCCGCGGTAATAACATTACGTTTAATGAACGCCTCATTAATCGGACACCCGTGTACCGCGTACGTACACGGTATTTCAATGAAAATAATTGCAAACCGAGATCGTTAATGCCTTAATGCTAGGAAATTGCCTGTTTTAATCTTCGCGCGGTGAGGTCGCGAAGGTTTGCGGTCGGAGCCGCTTCGACTTAATGGCTTACCATCCTACTCGGCAATATTAATTGACAGTTTACACGCTAATTATATGGACGTGGATTTTTGTTTATTAAAAAACAAAACAAATGAACAGATGAAGTATTCATCGAAGTGTATAATTTGGACTTAATTTCGAAGATTGCGGTCCAATTGAAAAATTCATGATGTCATTACACGACATCTGTTACAATCAGTGATCGAAAGTTTTATGGCAAATTCGGTGCAGCTTTGCGTTAAAACTGTCTGTCCTACTCGAGCTGGATTAGCTAATTAGAGCTAGTAACCTAATAATTAATCTTATTTGATCATATCACATGGGTACATACAAAACATCACGCCTGTATTCCAAAATGGGGTAAGGGCACACGAATCAACACTTTTCACAGCTATTTCTAGCATATTTTTAGCATAGTTCTAGAAGTATTTGAACAGGTTCTTTTATTTTTACTTTGATGCACCGAAATAGCCAAAAACATACGATCACTGGTAACAATAGCAATCATTCGACAAAAAAAATAAAAAAGGACCCCGAAAGCAAGCCAAACTGCCCCACAATAATAAAAGACTTTAGGTAGCCTCGTAGCCTGTACTAATGGCAACCCCGTGGCTTCCAGGTGTGCTTCAGCTGCTGCTCCGACGGCAACATCGCGGTGTGGGACCTGCACAACCAGACGCTGGTGCGGCAGTTCCAGGGGCACACCGACGGCGCGTCCTGCATCGACATATCGGCTGACGGCACGAAGCTCTGGACGGGAGGCCTCGACAATACTGTCCGGTACGTATCAAATATACCGCAAAAACTTCTATTAAACGAAGGACCACTTTCTACGCAAACGTCAATTTTTACCAGGGGTAAAAACGAGACCCTATAACCGAGACTTCGCTGTCCGTCCGTCTGTCACCAGGCTGTATCTCAAGAATGGTGATAGCTACACAGCTGAAATTTTCACAGATGATGTATTTATATTGCCGGTATAACAACAAATACTAAAAATAAAAATAGTAAATATTTAAGTGGAGCCCACCCAACAAACTTGATTTTTGCAGTGTTTAGTGCGGGGAACCTTTTGAGCGCGAGTCTGACTCGCACTTGGCCGGTTTTTTATTTGTGTCACTTTTTGGTCTATATTTTCCCACTGTCTTATTTATTTTCGGAGACGCTCAGCCCATTGCACATTTTTAAAGCTTATTTGAATTTCTGTTTTTGGGATTACGTAGCATGTTTTGTTAATGTATCTTTTTATGTTACAGATCGTGGGATCTAAGAGAAGGCAGACAATTACAACAACACGACTTCAGCTCTCAGATCTTCTCGCTCGGTTATTGCCCTACAGGTAATTACATAAATATTAAACACTTTCTATTTAACCGCGAAAAATTCTAATAACACTGACTACTTGGAAATTATTAAGTAACTGTTATGTTATTATCCTTTGTTGTTCCTTTAAATATATATGTACGTCCTTATACATCATGCCTGTTTGGGGTAGGCTGTGCAAACCAAACATTATAAACACAAAAACATGTTTCCAATTCACTTATCACCGTTTGAGGTTTAAAATAGACGAGAGGTATAATAGTGACAGGTTGCTAGTCTATCATGTAAAGCATATTAAAACGTCCTTGGTCGAATTTTACGGCATCCTCGAAAGAAATGGATAGATGCTCTCTAAGCCCGACATCACATGGATGCTTTAAACTACTATTGCTTACTATTGCTAAAAACATGTAGCTCTCCTTAATCTGTGCTGAAAGGAGCAATGGCAATGGCATTCACAATAGTGATATTGCTGTTAAATTTGCTCAATTGTTTCACTGTGTCGTTGTGTGAGTAACACCACACAAAATCAACTTGTAGCTTTAAAAAACTGACAATCGACCATTCTTCTCCAGGCGAATGGCTAGCCGTGGGCATGGAGAACAGCAATGTCGAGGTTCTCCACGCAGTGAAGCCTGACAAGTACCAGCTGCACCTTCACGAGTCGTGCGTCTTGTCGCTGCGGTTCGCGTCGTGCGGCAAGTGGTTCGTGTCCACCGGCAAGGACAACTTGCTGAACGCGTGGCGCACGCCTTACGGTGCTAGCATATTCCAGGTGAGCGTACTTACATGTTTTTTTGAGCTTAAAAACATATATAAATCAATTTATTTATTGCCTAAACATTTCATACGTTTTTTTATTAAAATTGCATAGTCAGTTGAGGTTCAATTTAACCAAAAGAAAAAAATTAAATAAGTCACTCTTCCCGCTCTGTTCAAATGAAGAGTTAATTTACGCACGATTAAAGTGTGACTTATTCCTAGATAAAATTTTACTCTCTTTCGGTTGAATGCAGCTTTAAACATTTATGACCAACATTTTATGTTACTTCTTAAACTAAAACTCTATTTAACACTGCATTATAAATAGCTGCAAGATTGGTTGACCTACACTATCTGAACCCCTTTTCTTTGTTTGTCCGCAGTCAAAAGAATCATCATCGGTCCTAAGCTGCGACATCTCGTCGGACGACAAATACATCGTGACGGGGTCCGGAGACAAGAAGGCAACCGTCTACGAGGTCATCTATTAGTGAGACGTATTCTAACAAGCGAACAAATGACTCTTAGATCAAGACAGTGACGTGCCTAGTGAGTGACGTTCTCGGAGCGTAGAGTGGCAAGTGGTGATATAGCTTTAGTGTACTGTATAGATTATATGGGAAGCCTGTATGTACTTATGCGACTTGTTTATATAGATTAGTGTGCGCGGTTTATGTTTATTTGTTGAGCGCCCGTAGTGTATGTTGGCAGCAGATCTCAAAATGATGATTTCGTTTCAATATTGTTGTAAAATGCTCGTATTAAAGAAAAAATATGCGCAAATTAATGTTTTGTTTCCTTTCATCCTTTATGTACGTCTCGGTGGGTTATCAAGAGGCCGAAGAAAAAATGACCATGATTGTTGCATTTGGTCAGTGCTCAGAGTAAAAGAATACCTGAAGTAAATTCACAATTTACTGTGACATACGCAGTTGAGGTAAATCAATTCAAGAGCACAAAGCGTTCTGTACGCTTAGATGGTAGAAAATAATTTGATTGTTCAAACAAGTTTGAGGACTTGTCGCATTTTTATTCAAAAACAGGCCAATGATTCTATGGTTTTATTCAAACGAGCTACACTTGGTGCGAATAGCGTTGGCTCCGTCCGTACGCCGCGCCACCAGCGAGGCACGTAAATTTAATAATGGGCTTGCAACACCGCTCTCATTTTCCAAATTAATACACAACCAGTAAAATAAAACTTTCGGTAGTGGTTTAAGTGTTTCTGTACGAACCAGGCGGGGGTTTAAAACCTGAATTCTATTTCTTAAATATCTTAAATGGAGAGATGGGATTTTATTTTTATTACTGTAGTTCTAAACTGTAATTATTGCTTTTGACAGTGGGGAATTGAACTCTGTACCCCTCCCTACATTCGCGCATTAATTTATGTATTAGGGAGAGTACGAAAAGGGAGAGATCACGTTTGATTTTCCTCTTCGTTATTTTGTTAGAGTGCACATTTTCGTAATTTGTAAAATCAAAAGATATAAAAGACAACATCTAAATAGTCATTTATGATGAAGAAAACTGAATTAAGTAAACTAGTGTTTTTCAACCTTTTCCATGGAGTGACCCCCTTAGTAGGTACAAAAATCTCGCCCCCATTACCGGTACTTCGATTTCAGATTGTATAATGTGTATGTAATTAGAACAACAATGTATAATGGTTGATTTTATTTATTCTATTTTTAACTCAATCTTGAAACCCCCGCGACCCCTTGCAGAGGTTTAACGACCCTCCAGGGCGTTCTGAATATTAAAGTAAACAATACAGTGTCTGGTTATAGTATAAATGTATTCTTCCATGTTTATTAAAAAACATTAACCACATATTTTAACAATATGTATTTGTTTCTTTTTTTTATTTTACATAACCTAGACCTGACTACATGTTTTTTATGCACAATCATCATGCTAAAACATTCAATGATATTGATATCACATAAATTGTTTCCAAAAACATTGCCAGATATGTAAATTACAGACTTCTAATTACCTACTGTCTAACATTGACACAGAACAAAATATAATCTTTACAAGCAATTATGTACATGGATACCAGCATAAGAAAACTGTTATTACTGCTGAAGGTTGGTTTGCCCAAGGCGAGGGAAATCAGACATTAGTTTACACACTACATGCAACATTTCAGTCATAAAACTACTACTTTATCATAGTAAAGTAATAATAATAATTATCTGTTCTACAGGAATACATTACACGCATGCTGACACGATTTGGTTTAACATGAGTGCTTAAATATAGTCGTGGTAGCCAAGTGGTTGGGCAGAGGGTCTTAGCTGTAGGTACGAATCCCATGCTCGCACCTCTGAATTTTTTAGAATTTACGTGCGATATCGAATCTGATAATGTAAATACATTTCTTCCATGGATAGGTTCAGGTATGCTTTAGGTGACAGGCTAGCAACCTGTCACTATTGTACTACCTCTCCCATTATGTTTTCATACCTAAAATTATGCTAGAAGTGGCTGCGAAGCATGAAACAATCATGAGTTTGTCTATGTCACGTTTAGTATGCTCTGCCTATCCCATTTGGAAACAGGCGTGATTGTATGTATGTGTATGTAAACAAATACAACTATTTGGATTTTAAGTTCCGTCGATTTGTTAGATGTACGTTCAGGGTTTGATTTTAACCCTTAGTCTAATAAGGCTGCATCCTAGGACGCGAAGATCGGGGGGGGGGGAGCGGCGCTGGTTCAGCAAGTTAGATGGCAGTTTTTTGTAGTGGGGATAAGTTCGCGCAACGCTTTTGCCAGGTCAAAATAATTGTGCCATCTATGTAACTATGTAAGTTGCCGGTAGCGTCCGGTGAAAGGTGCAATTCTGACCGAAGCAGATTAATCCGTATTCACTAAAAGGCGATGACCTTGAGAATGACGACAGTTTCCGTGTGTTCAGTACTTAAATTTCTGATTTTGTAACTTGCAAACCTTCGACTTCGGCCAAAGCTTCGACCAATTTGTCACCAAAGCATCGGTCGGACACTACTTGCCGGGGACTATAAAGTGATCGTATTTTCTAGCGACGGCATAAACGATTACTAAGAACAGTTTTATTTCCATATGTGACCGCTAGAGACGCTGTTAAACTTATAAGCTTGTGATATTGGTGCAGGGGAAGAGCCTTTACTTGTTCGCGAGAATCCAAATACTTTTGAGAGTTGAATCATTCTGTGTTCAATTGCGCGCTCGTGCCACTACACTTTACGATAATTTGGTGGATTTATTTTATCTGCTTGACTATTTTGGTCCGCAATTTGACACTGGATCGTCACGGATACACTATCACGGTTTTTTGTACACGTGACCACCATGTGTGTTGTTAACGATGTTTTTATCGGAGTGGTGATGAAATATCCGCGCGTAGCTTTATTAGGCTCATCTCGTTAAACGGGTCCACGCAGAAGCATTATTAATATGGTTCATTCGTAGTGATCGTAAATTTTCAGCAATATCGGTGCAGCACTGTGGTGTTAAAAGCATCTGTAGGTATAGTTACCGGCATATAACAGAGCAAGATTTGTTGTAGTAAAAAAGTTCGCGGTAAAAACCTGGCTAAAGTGATACCAGAACTTACCCCCACTACAACAAATTTTGCCAAGTTTGAGGTTAAGCACTATATGCTCTATTCTTGCTTGATTAGCTAATTAGAGCTATGAACATAAATACGTTACTTTAACCGAACTAATAATCTCCTTAGAAAAGTAATAAGTAGTTCAAACTTTCGTGATTCTGACTCATATTTTTCAATTTGCGGGAGTTACGGCCGTGTTCCAGAAACCGTGGTCAGTCAGTCAGTATTCCCAAAATATTTACTTAACTATTTTATTATTCGTTAGTTGTAATTTGTAATGAAATTTAAACCACACCTTGTCAAATACCCTGGAGGTGCATTATTCTTATTTAAACATACCAAATATTTCCATCACATGTCTGTTTATTACTAAGAACGTTATCAACTAGTCATTCGGGTCTTTCGGGCTCTAACACATCGCTTTGTATAAACAATAACATTGCATTTGCGTAATTTCGGGCGCTCATCATTCCATTCCGGGTAATCACATTCACGACCTTCGGACATAGGATAATACCATACGGACATTCTACACAAAAAACCGTGTAAAGTACATAGTTACGTCTTTTGGTTTTGTGTTATAAAATACGAAAAGAGCGGTGGCGCGCAGTGCGCGTTTGGCAGCAGCAACCGACGCGGTTCCTTGATGAAGAGCTACGAATTAAATTAAATTAAACTCGACTTAAAACGTGAGTTTTCCGTATTCTATAAGATGAGTTAGTCTCACGGCAGTTAAATGTTTTAGTTTTGTGTTTTATAAAGTTGACTGTTTTTATGCAGTAAACATTTAGGTAGGTAGGTATTAATGCGCTACAGGATACAGGTTTCCCAATGTAGATTATTTTAGGTACTCATTGCGTCTGAACATATAATAGGCATATCATGATATGGATGTAGATTAGCTGCATTTACGTTACTACAGTGGATAGAGAATAAAAGCGGCGGTGTTAAAATTCTCCATGCAAATCATTTACGCCGTCGCTAGTGGCTATGGTCTGATCTAATGGCACCGATTGATGTCTACAATAACGTAACGGCTACAAAATCTAAGCGGCAAGCGATTAGGTTCAATACGTAATTTATCATTGCACTACCGATATTTACTTCTACAAGTGACCTAGCGGCGTTGTGAAATTCTTTATGCCGTCACTGTAAACTCGGACTAAAACTTGGATACATATTATGTACGTTTTTTCAAAATTTAGTTCATTTTTGTTTATTTTAACTGTAATATTTCCAAATAATTACTATCAAGTAAGGTGATAAACAAAAGAGAGCTGTTTCACATCCGGAATCCTTTTTATTTTGATTCATGTAGCGAACCATAGAAGATATCTTTTTCTATCAATTACAGTCCTGGAAGTCTGACTTGGCAAGATTTCAAGTAGTAGGGGTTTTCCATCGAAAAGCTGTGCGCGGATTTACCCACTACCTAAAATCTACCCACGTTAAATGCCAACTCTACCTATCCAAAATTTTACAAAAGAAAAAATCACAAACCATGCTCCAAAACCAAGTCCTAATATAACATACATATTTGCAGCCACTTCTAGCACTGTTTTAGGTCTGCGAAAATGGATGGATTGTGTGATGTCGGGATAGAATAACACCTCTCCATTTCTTCTGTGGATGTCGTAAGAGGCGACTAAGGAAATAGGTTCAGGTATGTTTTAGGCGACAAGCTAGCAACCTGTCACTATTCTACCTCCTAACATAATAGATACATACATACATATCCTCACGCCTGTATTCCCAAGAGGCGTAGGAAGCACATGAATTCAAAAATCCAGTGCCACGTTTAGCAATTATATAAACCTAATATAAACTCTAAATAAAACAGTTATATTTGAAAACATCTCGAATTAAAGCAATCTGGCAATGTAACCCTATTCGTTGGACATTGGAACATTGGAAGGCAATAAATCCGTTGCGATACAGCAGATGCCGGCGGTGCCAGCCACCGGCGCCGCGATAGGCGCGCGCGCAGCCGCTCGCGATACGCTGCGTCTGTACTGTACACAACTATACATGTAGAACATTGTAAAAAAAATACATACATACATACATACTGAAAAACAACGCTTATGTTCCCAAATGGGGTAGGCAGAGCACACGAAACTTGAAATAGACATATCCATGATTATGACTATTTCTCGGTTCGGAGCCACTTCCTTAGTCGCCTCCTACGACATCCACGGAAGAAATGGAGAGGTGTTATTCTAGTCCAGATCCGACACCACACGGGTATGCCAAAGAAAAAAAAATGACAAGAAATTATAGTTTCTATCGCGTAAAAAAAGCCGTTGGCTTCTTGCGTTTGAATGTTTAGCCGCTCATGTAGGCTGCGGGTTCGAATCCTGGTTCAAATTCTGAATTCTATGGATTTATACGCAAAATAACCTCTGAATGAAATTAAATAATGTGCGTAAAGTTCCCAATACGTGCTAGTCCCGAGCAGAGGGGGGGAGGGAACTTCGCAGTTTAAGTACGCTCCGCCGGCGAGACCTCTTGAAACATACGCCTGTATTTCAAATGAGGTAGGCAGAACACAGGAAACGATACGTAGACAAAACCATGACCTTTTTCACGTTGCTTCTTACGACATCCACGGAAGAGATGGAGAGGTGTTATTCTAAACCCAAAAAAACAAGCGGAACCCGTATACCCGACCCGAAACACGTATTTTCTTTGGGAGCCCTCCTTAATTATTATTATTATTTTGTTTTTAGTATTTGTTGTTGTAGTGACAATACAAACACATGATCTGTGCAAATTTCAACTACCTAGCTATCACGGTTCTTCAGATACAGATCGCAGAATATCGACCACTAAAAACGGCCAAAATATCACGTTTTTCTATGGGAGCCCCTTTAATTATTGTTACTATTTTTGATTTTAGTATTTGTTGTTATAGCAGTTACAGAAATTTCAATTGCCTAGCTCTTACGGTTCTTGAGATACAGCCTAGTGACAGACAGACAGACGGACAGACAGACAGCGAAGTCTCAGTAATAGGGTCCCGTTTTCACCCTTTGGGTACAGAACCCTAAAAAGTAATGTTTGTGTTTTTTTTGTTTATTGATTAATTATTATTACTTTTTATTTTGTGTGGTGACATTGTGTTAATCTTTATTTAATAAATAATTTTTCATATATTTGGTGGCCGATTTATTGTTTTCATAGTAATTGGTTTCTGACCCAACGTAGATTTTACAGTAAAACGCCATAACAATATTGCTTTACAAAGGAAATTATTATTATGTTTATTGCGTAAAATGTATTGCTATGAAATTACTAACCAACTATAAAATTTCCCGTGTGGTGCCGGGTTAGAATAGTACCTCCCCCTTTCTTCCCGTGGGTGTCGTAAGAGTCGACTCTGGGAAAGGGTTAGTGTATTGTGGGCGATGGGCTAGCAACCTATCACTGCAATATCACGTTTAACCATCTGGTTACCCTGTAATTGCTAAACGTGGCACTGGATTTTTCAATTCATGTGCTCTGCCTACCCCTCTTGGGAATAAAGGCATGAGAATATGTATGTATGTAAAAAATTATCAAAGTTGGTCAGTTAAAATTAAAACTTGCGATAAGCTATTACTAAGCTTGGAAAATTTCGTCTCTACACAATAGTTGTACCGACACAGAATATTTATGGGTAGACCCCGTTATCTTGTCGCAAACATTTTGTTTTTCAGTAGAGTATGAATAATTTTTTTATCGACTGTAAATGTCGATACTTTTTGACACTGATAATTTCCAAGAAGTGTCACTAAGTACTATTTATTACTTTTGTATTAAGATATATATAATTATAGTTTTATAGGTATTTTCGTGATGTTAAACGAAACGAAACGTTTTAATTTCATTTCAGTAAATACTTAAAATGAGAAAATTCAAGTGCATTATTAAACATCGATATTAAGAAGGTCGATAAAAAAATTATTCATACTCCACTGAAAAACAAAACCTTTGCGACAAGATAACGGGGTCTATTTATGGGTTATGGGCCCAACGCCGGCATAGTACCTATCTACTTGCATAAGTTTACGAACAATAAATTACTTTATCGTTTATGGAAAAAACATTAATGCAAGTGGTAATTACTGGATACATAATAATATCATAATGGACGTAAAAACAACAGCTCTGCGCCTACGCCGCCGATTGACGCAGGAGTAATCTCATTCCATTACATTGTTGATAAAAATTGATTCATTAATCTATTCATTTATTTTTCATTGTGAATGATACGTACGTTATACCGAGTAAGTTATAGCTAAGTAACGGCACCAGTTATGGACGGTTTAACTTAATTGACAAGCACCAGTGATGGACACTTCATTCATAATTTAAAGACCATAGAGTTGTGAATTGATTGTTGTAAAACAAATGACTTAATTCCTTAGTGGGTAGTAAATAAGAGTCATGGTCCATTACTGGTTCTTTGTCCATTACCGGTGACTTTACCTACTCTGTTTATTTTAAGATTTGAAATTTCAACGGTTTTTTTTATGGAACCCAAAGGTAAAACTGCTCGTAGATATGATTAGTGCAATAACACCTATTACTGTTTGTTATAAGATTTCAATATAAACGGTAAAACTATTTGCGGCAATGCCTCTTGTTTACTTAGAAATGCGTGGGGTAAAGACAACAGTAAGGCCGGCCACATACATTCGGAATTTTTCCGTTCGGTTTCCCGAATCAGACTTTCCGAACGCAGTCAATCCATACAAAATCAATGGACCGCCA
>BHDV01065313.1:113984-126812 GCA_005406045.1 Adoxophyes honmai | reverse complement strand
AGGTAAACAATTGTTTTTTTTTATACTTAGTTGTACTTATAATACAACGTAGTTAATACGTGATTAATGTTAAGTTACCTGCTTAATTAAGTACTTAATTAAATTGTTATAATTATTTTTATTGTTCTAATTATACGTAAACTATGAGGGAAGAATGCTATATATGTGGGTACTTAGGTGTTTGTCATCAAACTACCGACAATAAAAATCAGTCTCAAAATAAGCTCGTTTCATTTGTCGTCACGGTCCTAAACTTTATTAAATACGCACCAATATATTTTTCTAAGATTTCTACTGCAAACTTGTGACGTTTCAACGTCAACTGACGTTACTGGACAAAACGTTAAATTTGGCGCCATCTCTCTATCTGCAGAAACTTATTCAGGCAAAGTTTGTCCGGTGCCGATGATAAATGCATCAATTTTCTTGATGACCTCCAAACCAATGATTGTACACAATATGCATCTAATTTACCACGAACCTTTTGCGATAGCGAGCTTGGAAGGGCGTTACTCTACGTAAAACAACATGCCAAACACGAAAATATGCAGTATCAATGAAAAAGTATTAAAATATGCACTATCAGTGAAAAAGTGCAAAAATATGCATTTGCATATGCAAATATTGCAAATGCATATAATCCGATGTCTAGTCATAATTATTCACTTGTATACTAGCTCAATCAGTTTTTTTATTATTCGCGAATTTTACCAGCGTCTTCATTTCCTAATAGCGAATTTACCCAATGAGTGTTTTTTATTATTCGCGAATTATACCAGAGTCCTGATTTCCTAATAGCGAATTTACTCAGTTTTATTATGGCATGAGCATGAGTTATCTAATTTGCGGGAAAATAAAAAAGAAATGAATTATTTCAATTATTACCGATATATTGGCGATACTTCGGGTGTATAATAGAAACAATATCGCGTAAGAAATTGAAAAATTACAATATTACGAAAAATAACGATAGGAAAACTTTTAGTATGGGAACAATATTGCATAAGAAATTAAAATATCGTGCGAAATGACGGTTAAACATATTTGAGAATAGGAATGCAAGCGAATGATAAAGAAAAGGTGAATAGGTAGAAAATAGAGTGGGAAAAATGTGCGAATGGAAAGTTCGCTACGCGGAATTAACGAGTTTGGGGAAACGATCTAATCTCTCTATTAATTTTCATCTGATAATTATGAGTCGTCTACCTGTACTGCGAGTGGTAGAGCGAGGCGAGCCGATGGTGTATCATGGCCGCGCGGAACTGGTAGAGGTACTGCCGCGGCCCGGCGCTCAGGTTGCACTGCTTCAGCGCTTGTCGGAACGCCTCTGCCACCTCGGCCGCTTCCTGGAGGTGATGGGATAAGAGGTGACATTAGTAATTTTAATCTGAGGTTCAAGGTTCAAGTATTGGGTGTAAGTTCTAATAAAACGAATGTCAAAATTTACACAATGACATGCGCGAACGCGAATGTCTAGGATGCGAATGCGAAGGATCGAAAAACAAATTGAAATACCACAGATAAATAGTCGTTTTTGATGATATCAAACATAAAAAAGTTACTGTCACAAAATTCAACATTATAATTTTAATCTGCTGCAGATTTTGATATCGTTTTTGACTATTTGTTAGATGACTAAACGACGATATCAGAATATGTATGTATTCTTCCTTACAGAAAAGGGTCCAGAATAATAAGACGGTTGAAACGCTCGAATAAATCTCCGACTGTGTGTCAGTCTGTCTACTCACATTGACGCGGTCAGACGGGCAGTCTTGCATAAGCACCGCCCTGTTGTAGAGATGCGAAGACAGTTCCCACTGCACTAGTTCCCGCACGCCGCTCCCCTCGCCCCGGCCGACCAGCTTCAGCGCGGCCAGGTACAAGTCCTCGGCTTGCTGGTACAGCGCTCGCCTGTGCGGGCTGGGAGGTACAAAACAGGTACAGAAATCAATTAACATATTTAGCTTAGGTAGTTTTAGGTTTTATCTCCTTAACTTTACTTTTTTTTCTTTGTATGTCTATTTGTTCTCTATAGTATATCCTGTCAATGGAGTAGGCAGAGCGCACGAAACGCTACATAGACAAAACCATGAGTATTTCACGTATGGCCCTTTCTAGCATATTTTTTTAGATTTTATGTTAGCAGGTTTAATAGTGACAGGTTGCTAGCCTGTCGCCTAAACCATACTTTAACCTATTTCCTTAGTCGCCCGCCTCTTACGACTTGCATGGAAGAATGGGAGAAGTGTTATTCTAAGCCTGAAACCCCAGTTTGACCAGAAAAGTTAGTTCTGTACTTGTACGCAAGCGCTACGTGTAATTCAAGCATCTGTAATGTTTCATACTCTCTTTCTACCTTGAGACTCACTTATACTAAAATAAAAAGGATCTACTCACGTTTTTATATAGAGATTAGCTAGACATGCTTCGAGCACAACATAGCATAAACATGTCGATCAATATAAAAACATGACTAGTTCCAGGATGTGATATTGTTGTAAAAGTCCTCGTTTTAAATAAACATTTTTTTTTTTTCATTTTATTTAACTACTAGTTTTCCGCCCGCGGCTTCGCCCGCGTGGAACTCGATTAAATTGCGGTATAAAGCACAACTATAAGAAAACTTCTCGTTTCAAACGACACACAGCGCCATCGATCTATCATCTATCGATCGGTCATCGATCGATATCGATCTATCAAGCAAACTATATTTTTATTTTCCCTCGGGAACATCAATTTTCCCGGGATAAAAAGTAGCCTATTATTTAATCCGGACTTCTATCTTTACGTCTGCAAAATTTCAAAGCAATCGGTTCAGTAGTTACGGCGTGAAAGCGGAACAAACAAACAAATAAACAAACAAACAAACTCATTTTCCGATTTATAATATTATATAGTAAGGAAGTAAGGATGAATGAGTACATGTAAAAAAACTTACTTGAAATCGTCATCCTCAGTGCAATGCGCTTTGAACCTCAGGTACCTCCCCTTGTTGCAATACAAGAGAGCCAAGTTAGGCACGTCGTTCACTTCCTCGAATATGGCCGAAGCCTCGTTCAGGCATTCCAGCGACTTCTGCGAGAGACTCTTGAACTCGTCGTAGAGTTCCCCCGATTTGGGGTCGTTTGGGTTCTCCTCTATGTATTTGTTGTATATCACTGTGGGTAAAGGGGTATTTAGGTACTATTAGTTGGACGCTGTTAAGCATTCGTGTGTTAACCCACACTGACCTAGTTTTGAGTAATCAGCTGTTAAAGTTTTTTGAGAACAATCTTCTTTTCCCGCTTATTTTAAGTAACAAAATATTGTCATGCGGTATCATTTTTTTTGTTGAAATGCATAGATTGATAAAATAAACGAAAATATTATAATACATTCATTATTAAACAGCAAAAGCATAAAAATGGTTAATGATTAAATTGCTAAAAGGTTTGTTACATTTAGCATTAATGTGTTATGTGGCTTAACACATTAATGCAAAATTCTGATTTGTTTTAATATGAATATTTGTACTCATTTTTAGAAAATGTAATAGAAGAAACTACTAATATATTAACATGTTTGATGTTTTTTAACACATTAAAATGTAAATGTACTTATTTATTTAAAGTTTTAATTGCTCTAACATGTTTTTAATTACATTACAAGTTTTGCCTAAAATCAGAAACACAACAAGTTAACGCTTATAATAATATTAATATTTAAATTCATCAAAAATCTAAACCATTTTTTTTTATTATTATTAATTCGATCATATCATTAAACAAAACATTTTTTTTTATCCATCACATAGTACAAATCTATCATAATATTCTAAATCAGAAACTGTGAGTCTTATTCTCTTGCTCTATTGATCACTTTTTAATAACTTAAAGCTTCTGGCAATAACAATACCTAAGTGCTACTTAAATAATAAACCGGGCAAGAGCGTGTCGGGCACGCACATGATAGGGTTCTGTAGCTAGCTAAATTTAATTTTGCGGTTGACCCCATACATTTTGTTCAGACGACTGTAACTACATAAGTTAGTCGAGTTTTACAAAAATAACTATCCATGATACTGAGTCCGCTATCATTTTAATTGAAATTCGTTACTTTGAGGTATATACTGTATTTTTTTCAAAATTATTTTAGTTATATTTCAAAAGTTACGGTGGGGGGACACTTCAAATTTTAACTTTGTCTTAGATTATCTTAAGACTGGAGCGTTTGATCTACATAGTCTCTATTTTTTTAATTTCACTTTTCGTTGTATGGGAGGGAGGCTGAAAAAAAAAACATTTTTTCATAATTTTAAAAACCAACTTTTTGAACTTCATTATTCATTATCTATCTCTCCACCAATTTTCGTGACAATCGGTGCAGTAGCGGCAGAGTAGGAGCCCGGTCGGACGGACGGACGGACATGACGAAACTATATGGGTTCCTTATTTACTACGGAACCCTAATAAAACCGACAAAGTTTGAGTCAGACTCGCGCACGAAGAGTTTCGTACCAAAAACAGAAAAAAAGACACGTTTTTTTTCTATGGGAGCCCCCTCCTCCCTAATAATCATAATTATTTTGTTTTTAGTATTTGTTGTTGTAGTGACAATACAAACACATAGTCTGTGAAAATTTCAACTGTTTTTGAGATACAGCCAGGGGCGTAGCTACCAAGGGGCTAGGTGGGGCAGTGCCCCGGGGCCCTCGAGCTCAGGGGGGCCCCGAACCGTTTCTATCGAATTCTAGGGGGGGGGGTGCCATGCTAGCTACGCCACAATAATCTGTTTACATAGGTGTGGGGCCCCATTTTTTTAATTTGCCCCAGGGCCCTTGGTTACCTAGCTACGCCACTGGATACAGCTCGCAGAATGGTGATGGTGACCACTAAAAACGGTCAAAATCTTAATTAAGAATATCTTTGAGACGTGTATTACTGTGTAACTTTGCAGCTGGATAATTCCTTACCATTTGACCCTAACATAGGTAGTGTAATGTTTTTCAAATTTTGCACATCTTTCTTTTTTTTTTGTTTTTGGACAAGTCTACTATTCTAGAGGTTTCTTTCAATGCACTTTTAATATACTTACATCATAGAAGGAGTTTATTTTAAGTTCAAGTTGAAGCTGCTTTAGCTGTTAACTGTGGTATAACACATTATTGCTTTTTTCTGTATTCTCATTGGATTTTGGCATTCATAATGTAAGGCACTTGAGACATAAATGCTAAATACCATTCTTGATTTAGGAAATAAGCAATAATAATTTTTGTATTCTAGAATATTCTATGATTTTTTTTCAATAAAATGGAGTGCACTATCGTAAACCTTGTGACATAAAGAATAAGACTGCATTCATAACTCAATACTTGATTTTTTGTGGGTTAACACATGAATGCTTAACAGCGACCAGTTTTTTTTTAACAATTTAATTTTGTGCAACTTGCATTTTGAAAAAATGACTTCCAGCCAAGTTTCTTGCGTTACGTAGTCCTTCGAACCGAACAAATGGCACTTCGAACCAAATACATGGTCCTTCGAACCGGGCACATAGTCCTTCGAACCAGATACATGGTCCTTCGAACCAGACATATCATCCTCCTAACCAGACACATGGTCCTTAGAACCGGACATATCATCCTCTTAACCAGACAAATGATCCTTCGAACCGGACATATCATCCTCCTAACCAGACACATGGACCTTAGAACCGGACACATGGTCCTTCGAACCATACACATGATCCTTCGAACCGGACACATGGTCCTTCGAACCAGATGCATGGTCCTTCATAGAGAGGTCTCAAACTAAATGTAGATAAGTAGTTAGCACTTACGTTGAGCATCGTTCATGTATCGAACAGCCAATTCGTTGGTGACGGAGGCGAGCCGGCGGCGAAGCTCGTCGCGCGCGCGAGGCAGAGGCGATAGAGCGCGACGGTACGCGGAGCAGCAGCGGAGCATCGCTGATAGCGAGCTTTCCGGCAGCCGGCAGTCTGCCAAAACCACGCACAATAAAACAATCAATGATAAACATCAAACTGGCAAGAATCCCCTAGCTAGAGGATAAATTCGTCTTTGTGCTTTAATATGTTCACTATTATACCAGCCAACTCAAAACCTAAAAAACATACTATAAGTGGCACGAAACATAAAATAGTCATGGTTTTATCTATGTAACTTAGGATTACAGGCGCACTTACGTAGGACATAGGTATACATATTCTCACGCCTATATTCCCAAGAGGGGTAAGCTGAGCACATTATTTCAAAAATCCAGTGCCACGTTTAGCAATTTCAGGGTAACCAGTTGGTTAAACGTGATATTGCACTGCCAGGTTGCTAGCCCATCGCCCACAATACACTAACCCCCTCCCAGATTCGACTCTAAGACACCGCGCAGTAAATAAAAACAATCAGCCGTCTTCGAACACAAAACTGCCATGAAACTCCGAGTGACAGTAAATGTCGATTCAGTTAACTTAGCACATCAAGTTGCGAGTGGAAATACGCGTGAGATAGACTATACCTGTCACTATGTAACTAGCTGTGATCGGATCTAAGATGCCATTTCCCGGGGTTTAGGTCCATAATATTAAGATGGATATGATTACAACCCCGCGACTTTTTGATATTTTATTATCATTACAAAAAGTATACAATTACACATCATGATCAACCTCTTTTATTAAATGAAATGACCACTTGAAATAAGCAGTAGATAATGTCTTGACTGATATTGTATTGTCATTCAAATTGAGCCCTACATATCAAATTCTCAACATTATCGACAAATAATAATAATTTCATTACAAATATCTATTATTTAGATTTAGACAATTCTAGTGTTCTTTAAGTGTGAAAATATTAAATGATGCTTTTTTTTTTAATTTTAGCCCACAATCCAAAATCCCTGGAAATTCCGAGGCACATCCACGATAAGCATAACGTTTAAGGTCGTTCACCCCAAATTGCATCCTAGATCCGATCACTGGTAACTGGTGATGTCGGAAAGTGACAGGTAGTCTATAGGTAAAGGCCGGTTGCAGAGCACAGCGAAATTCGAGCGTTAAGAGCATTTTAGAGCTTACGCAAAACCAATTTTCATCTCGTTAAATTTGGTTCAAATGTAAATTCAAATATGGGTATGGGCTTCGGTTGCGATGACGTTACGTGATACCGAATGTTTCAATTTCAAAGCGAGATTAGGTTCCCACTGTCAAATTGAAACCGATGTTGATTTTAGTGCGTTAGACAAAATAGCCCTTGTCTTGTGTTTCTTTTTCCCCAAGACAAACAGAGACCTAGAAAAATATTCAAAACTCACCCAAATCAAACTCCTCGCTCATCTCGCAGTCCACTTCTTCCACAAAGTCACTCTCCAACTCCAGCCGAATCTTCGTATCAACCTCATGATCCGTCTCATACTGCTTCGTATAAAGTTCCAGTCGATGCCAATTCTTGCTGACTTGAAAGAAATTGTCTCCCACACGGCCTATAAGAGCACTAGAATCCACTACCTTACTCTTTATAATCATATGACTCAATAGTTTTTGACATTTGCTAGCCAAGTCAATATATTTTAAAGAGAAACCGTACTGTTCACTCGTGTAGCTGTATTCAGCTAAAGTGGCATACGCGAGACAAATCTTCTCATACAGCAAAGTCTTCAAATGTAACTTCCAAGCGTAATTGTCGTCTCTATTCGGCTCGTGCCAT
Source organism: Adoxophyes honmai (assembly GCA_005406045.1). NCBI lineage: Eukaryota > Metazoa > Arthropoda > Insecta > Lepidoptera > Tortricidae > Adoxophyes > Adoxophyes honmai. The sequence goes on along the minus strand of BHDV01065313.1, from coordinate 119,110 downwards.
GACGGCAGCTTCGTCTGATTTCTAACCAATATGGCGTTCTTATCAATGTTGCCAGTCTCAACGATTTGGTCGGTTTTCTCGGTTTTTTTCTCCCGTTTTCGTCTTCTGCTCCTAGAGGAGTGCGATTTTGTGTCAGGTTTGTCGATCTTTCGTATCGGTTCGAAGTCTAAAGAGATGGGTTCGTAGGGATTCGCCATTTTGGGGTGCTGTTCCTCTATCAGTATTTGCTCTTTGAGGCGTTCTCTTTCTTCTTCCTGAGGAGAAAAAAAGAGGTATAAATGAGAACCTGTTGGAAAAATTATGTTGTACAAGCTAAATATTTTAACCAGCTAATTATGCTATGCTCATTGCTCAGGGTGTCTCTACGGGATCAAATCAGAACTGAGGAGATAATGGAGGAGACGAACTTAAGTCACAGATGGCCCACCGGATTAGCAAGTTGCTGTCGCAATGAGCAGGCCACAGCACGCAGAGAAGATGGCCGATGGGGTCGAAGAGTGCTTGAGTGGAGACCACGGACCAGCAAGCGCAGCGTAGGACGTCCACCTACAAGATGGACAGACGACCCAATTAAGGTCGCCTGAAAACGATCGAAGCATGTCGCCTGAGTACTCACCCTGAGCGCGTGCGAGAGCCGGCCACAGCCACAAATGTCGCCACGAGAAGCCCGACGCAGCTACAAAAATGGCTGAAGTGCGACAGCCACTTGTTCAGTTCAGACAGCCGTTTAGTGGCCGGTGCGGGGGAGAAGCGAGCTGCGACGATTGTAGTGGCGGTTACAGGCGTCAATCGAGTCTATATGTATGAAAACTACAGTAGATATGCCTGTGGCTATAGCCGGTGGTCCGTGTGTCCCTTATGTCGTCCCACCTTGCATTTGTCCTGCGTGATGAAAGCTGAAAAGATGCCGGTGGCGGCGTTTTGTGGCTGTTTGGCCAGGGGTCCCTGTGTATTTTATGTCGTCCTATATGTATTTATCTCTCACCTTGCACTTGTCCAGCGTGATGAAAGATACAGGAGGTTAAGCTACAGCGGTGTTTTGTGATGGCCCGTGTGTCCCTTTCCCTTATGTCGTCCTATGTGTTAGCCTTTATACTAGAGAAGAGACCTTTAGGTCCTTAAAAGATGGTAAACAATCTTGACGTGTCTTTTTATTTAAACGTACACTTTATAAATCAAAATCTTTACATTTTACAATTTAGGTATGAAAAAATCATTTACTTTCCATAATTGAATTGTATAGTGTAACGATTTTCATTTTTAGACTGTGTATTTCAATAAAAAGACATGTCAAGATTGTTTACCATCTTTTAAGTACCCAAAGGTCTAAAGTATAGTGTTTGTTTGTGCTTACCTTGCACTTGTCCTGTGTGACGGCATGTAACGCTCGGAGTCCCCTTAGCGCGTGCGTGAGCGCGCTGCCGCAGCGCGAGGGCGGCGCCGTGCCCATCCCGCCGCGACCGGCGCCCGGCCGCCGCTGGCCCTGTACCGAAGCCCCAACACATATAATTAAAAAAACCCCGAAGGACTCCGTACCAAAAACAGCAAAAAAACACGTTTTTTCTAAAGGAGCCCCCTCAACCCCTCGTATGCTTAGGCACGGATCCGTGCTCTTTTGAAGGATATCTTTTTAGGGTTCCGTACCCAAAGGGTAAAAACGGGACCCTATTACTGAGGCTTCGCTGTCTGTCCGTCCGTCCGTCCGTCCGTCCGTCCGTCCGTCCGTCCGTCTGTCACCAGGCTGTATCTCACGAACCGTGAGAGCTAGAGAGTTGAAATTTTCACAGATGATGTATTTCTGCTGCCGCTATAACAACAAATACTAAAATTAAAATAATTATAATAATTAAGGGGGGCTCCCATACAGAAAACGTGTTTTTTTTTGCTATTTTGGATCTATTTAAATAACTGTAACAGGTAAATACTTGAAATGCTCACAGAATATTTAATTAAATATTTACTTTAAAAGAAAATAATTAAAATAAAATAAAATTAGTATTTAAGGGGGGCTCCCATACAAAAAACGTTTTTTTTGCTATTTTGGATCTCTTTAAATAACTGTAACAGGTAAATACTTGAAATTCTCACAGAATATTTAATTAAATATTTACTTTAAAAGGAAATAATTAAAATAAAATAAAATTAGTATTTAAGGGGGGCTCCCATACAAAAAACCTATTTTTTTGTAGTTTTTTTTACTGTTTTGGGTCTATTTAAATAATTGTAACAGGTAAATACTTGAAATGCTCACAGAATGTTTAATTAAATATTTACTTGAAAAATAAATAATTGAATAATAATTAAATTAGTATTTAAGGGGGGCTCCCATACAAAAATTCTGATTTTTTTGCAGTTTTTGGTACGGAACCCTACGTGCGCGAGTCCGACTCGCACTTGGCCGGTTTATTTATATATTTTTTTGTAATCAGTATAATTTGTAGATATTGAAACAGAAGAGACTGGAATGCACTATATTTTTCACTTCCCGCATACGAGGGGTTAATTATTATAATTTTCTTTTAGTATTTCTTACTGTAGTGACAATACAATCACATAATATATGAAAATTCCAACTACCTAGCTCAGGGGTTCCCAATCTTTTTCAGCCCGCGCACCTACAAGTTTAGAATTTTGTCACGACGCCCTACCCTGTGTATTTGAAAAAGATACAATACACATAGGCTCAAATAATGGTAGTATTTAGGTTAAGAGTGTAAAAATGAAAATGGTTTCGGGTAATGATAAATAATTGACTCACGGCGGTGCCCCACAATACTTTCTGCGACGCACAGTTTGGGAACCCCTGGCCTAGCTAATACGGTTCTCGAGATGCAGCTCGCAGAATGGTGACCAATAGAATGGCCAAAATATCACGTTTTTCTATGGATATTTGTTATTATAGCAGCAACAGAAATACATCATCTCTGAAAATTTAAATAATTACCTAGATCTTACGATTCTTGACATACATTCTGGTGACAGACAGACAGACGGCCAGACAAACAGCGAAGTCTCAATAATAAGGTCCCGTTTTCACCGTTTGGGCATGGAACCCTAAAAAAATAAACAATTTTCGAAGTAGTCTTTAAAACTCACCCCTTCCTTAACAGTTCTGCGATCCCCGATGTCCCTTAACGCCAGCCCTCGCATCTGCAGCGCCAGCGACTTCTCCTCCTTCTCATCTTTCTCTGCCTTCTCATCACCCTTGGCATCCCCATCACCACCGACCGCACTTTCCACAAACACATCACCTTCGTCACCTTTCTCTTCGCTACCACAAATTGTATCACTAGCACTGTCCTTTTCATTACACTTGTCACCGTTCCCACTTCCCTTGTCTGGTTCCTCGATTTCACAGTCTTCCGTCTCATCTTTCACGCTATCGGCGTCGCGTTCGGACGTCACTTCGGTCGGCTCGTCGAACACCGGGTCTTCGGTTTCCGAATCGGAGCTTTCGTCTGGAAAATATTAAAAAAAAATGTTATCACGCCTGTGTTTCCGAATAGGATAGGCACGCAAAGCATGAAGTAGACAGAGCAAAAACAATGGAAAAGGTACATGATACATGATAGTGAAAGGTTGCTAGCCTGTCGCCTAAAACATATCTTAACCATAGTCGTGACACTTATCGTAACATTTGTCGGATCAAATAAAAAATCATTTTTGTTTACCAAAAGACAATATTTTACCTCAAGACGGGTAAAAGTATAGTGAGTTTAATAAAGATGTTTTAGCAAAATTTCATCAGTAACAGTTTCAATATAAATATCGATTTTCAAATGAAAATTTCAGGAACTTTATTGTCTTTACTATCCGTCCGTATTTCTGGTAGTCATATTGGCCTTAACCAATTACAAGATATGGCAAACACATCCACGAATTCGAAGCAACTAAGTAGCTACTAAGCCCAAAACAGATTATTCGAAACGTGTGCCATTATTGATTCTTCTTATTCTCGATTCTACACAATATTCTCTGCAAAGTTGTAACAAAATCGCGAATAGGAATAAACAAATGACTCTTGAGTCACGTAGGGACACTTGTGTCCCTAAAGAAACTGGACGATCAACATACCTTTAAAATCGGGACACGCCGGGTTGGTAGTAGCGGGAACATACAAATCAGCGAGCATGTAATGCGACGACGCGACGATCTGAGGGTATCTGTCCACTTCCAGCAATTTAATAGCATGTTCCAACAACTGCTTGACATGTTTGGACCTGTTCGTGAGACGCATGTTCCTCGCCACCCTGTATAGCAGCATAGCAACAGGCGTTGTGAAGGGGTTATCCATACTATCAGGGCATAATGACGTCAGATCATACAACTTCACCACGTCGTCATGGGGACCTTTGAAGAGCCAATAAGTGTGGCCAGCTTTCGTAGCATTATGTTTGAGAAAAGACAGAATGTTCTGAGCGACATTCCTCACGACCTTCGGTGAGAATTTGGAGTTCTCCATGTTGGGGAGTTCTTCGGTCTTCATCGGTTCATATTTCTGTACTATACCGTCTATGTGGTAACACATTAGGACCTCTGGTACGTTGCACATGAGATTGTCAAGCCAATAGTCTATTCCGGTTAGGACGTTGATTGGTTCTCTCGCGTCCCGGAGACGGAGGGAAACGCAGGGACGGTCCTTGTCCCCGAAGATAGGTAGATCGCTTCCGATAAGCATCTGTATGTCCTCGAAGGTCCATAGGACGTTTCGGTTGTAGAGGTGCTCGTTTGGAGGCTCCGATCTCGTCTCGGGCTCCGGGAGAAATGTGCCTGGAGAAAGAAAAAAATCATTTGAAAAGAAAAAAAAGTAAAAAATGTTTCTTTGTTCGGATACACTAATGAAGTGGCAAATATAAAGCGCCATCCACACTTCGGTTTTTAAGACCGGGCAATGTTCTATTTCGATTAAATGGCCCAAAATAGTAGTTTTTATTTTTTCAACCAAAAAAAGTTACCTGTCTTTTTTATGTAACCAGTTTTTTTGTAAATGTAACCAGACTTTTCCTAGCCCTTTTTTTATTTGTGTTTACCAGATGTCTTTTAAGGGGGCGTCCATAAATTACGTGAGGTGTTTTAGGGGGGGAGGGGGTCGAGTCAAATCTCACCTAATCTCACGTTGGAGGGAG
>BHDV01065313.1:89505-110685 GCA_005406045.1 Adoxophyes honmai | reverse complement strand
ATATTGAACGATGAGTGCGAAGACAGAGAGGTGAGCTTGTTTTAAAAATTGCGTTCCAGGACAATTAGTAAAAAATTACTATTATGGATATCGATATTATCGATACATTTGTAAACTTGCCCAACTCTAGTGTGGCGCGCGATCTTGGGCCGGCCAATAAGAGCACAGCGAGGTCTTCAATTGTTTTGCGGAATAATTTCCGAACAACCAAGATGACATTAGTACTCTATAGGTTATATCCTCAATGTGTATACCAAACAACTAGTTAAAATAATTACGATCAATAAGGATGTCGACTGGGTTAAAAAAGTTAAATTCTAATTAGTCCGTTAGTTACATTATGGCAAATATGACACACATATTTTTTCTTTCATCAAACCACTAAACATCGACAAAGTTATAAACATCGACAGAGTGGGGGCTTGTGACGTCACGCCTAGGTACAAATTATACCAAGGCATGACGTCACGTGAAACTTTTAAGGGCTATATTATTGTCATTTTTCGTTTGTAAAAATAGTAAAAAAAAATGTGTACAATATATTTGGGTATATATATCAGACGGACTAAATAGTATTTTTAGTTGTCTGGCCTATTTCCGGCCACCTTACCTCATTTAGGAATACAAGCGTGATGTGTGAACCTTCGAGGCATGTTTAGACCTTATGATGATATGATACTTAGAATCCGGTCTCTAGTGAAGACTCATGGGTTAGTATTTGCACTGACCGTCCCGGTGGGCTGGTAGGGCAGCTTGAGCAGCTTCTTGATGCACTCCGCGCCCGACACCACGTCCACCGCGCCCACGCAGTCCGGGAACATGTGCGCCATGCGGAAACTGCGCACAGACACATTGACCATAAACTGGTGAAGAGCCGCTTTTTTCTTTTTTTCCTAACTAAGGGCCCCCGCACATTATGGCCACCAACCGCCGCCACTAAACGCGACCACCAGTGGTTCAGTCAGACCACTACACGCCGCCACCGGTGGCAGCCACTGGTGGCTGGATGCGGCCACTAGTGGCTGCCTCTTGCCTCTCTGCCTCTGCGGCACGTAAAATGTCATCCAGATCAGGGCGGAGAGAAGCCGGCGACTGTGGCCGTGTGTGCGCGCGAGTCGAAAAACAAAACGCGGCCACAAGTAGCGAGCGCGGTCGACTCCCGCAGCTTGTGGCTCGGACGCGGCCACTCAAACGCTCGGTGTGCACCGATGATGTATAAAATGCATGGAGAAACGCGTCCGCAACTTGTGGCGGCCACTAGTCTCTCCAGTGTGGCCGCCACTAAGTGGCCAGTGTGCGGGGGCTCTAAACTGGTAAGGAATCGCTTTTTGAAAGGATTATTTCAACACTGTGAATTCTAAATTTAAAATTTCAGATTCCAAATTCTAGAATTTTATGGCTATCAACGCTTCGGAAAGACCATCATTGCCAAAAATATCCCACAAGAAACTTAGTAGAAAGTATTTGAAAACTTACACGCTGTACTTAAAACCTTGCCAAGTTAGAATCCGGAGACTGTACAACAGACATTAAATTTGAGACATAGACAATTTCACGTTTTGCAGCCACTTCTAGCATACTTTTAGGTTTTAAATTAATTGGTACCATAGTTGGCACCATCATTACATTAGCATTGTTGTGTGCCAACTCTCACAGAACTTCCAGATAGATAGATAGATAGTTTTGAAAATCACATTACATCTAATTTACATGTCAGATACAAGGAATTCACAAAAGGATTGTCCAATGGTAAACAATTGTTAATAACAAATAAATAATTAAAAAATAATTCAATACCTTGACAAACCAGTACTGCCAGCCAGTATCTGTTTGAGCCCGTAGGAGTCCAAGGCAGCCCCCCAGTTGGAGGGGGGCAGGTTGAGATCCGTGTTGCATTGCAGACGGGAGTAGCTCACCGGACTCGGGAAGGCCGTGTACTTGACAACGGCTGTGGATTTGACACCCGGAGACGGACTCCTGTCCTAAAATGGTAAAACATGGGTTTTTAGAGTCCGGAATCTTGTAGACTGCATATTATTTTAGGCTTAGTGCCGGTTTTAACACTACCAGTGCTCTGGGCGACGACGTTTCTAAAGCACAAGAGACCTGAAAAACCATGTTTATTCTATTTTTTTTTTATTTAAAGGGCCCTGCATTATTGGCTGCTAAACATGTGTCACTTGTAAGGCCTCTTGACTTTTGTATTGCCCTAGGCTAGAGTCAGTGGCGTAGCTAGGGGGCGGCGGGGGCGGTCCGCCCGGAGAGGGTGACACCCGGCTGTGAACTTTAGTAGTCAATGAAAAATGATAAAAGGTAAAAATAAAAACAATTTTTATTTTCACCATTTCTATCGAATTCTAGGGGAGGGGTGCCTCCTACAATATCCGCCCTGGGTGTCACCCATGCTAACTAATAAAAACATTTTTTATTTTCACCATTTCTATCGAATTCTAGGGGAGGGGTGCCTCCTACAATATCCGCCCTGGGTGTCACCCATGCTAACTACGCCACTGACTAGAGTTGACACCTTTTTTTGAAGGTAGTATATTATTAGTTTTTGCTGTGTTGCGGTATGGTCATGGCATTGAGGATATAACCTATAGAGTACTAATGTCATCTTGGTTGTTCGGAAATTATTCCGCAAAACAATTGAAGACCTCGCTGTGCTCTTATTGGCCGGCCCAAGATCGCGCGCCACACTAGAGTTGGGCAAGTTTACAAATGTATCGATAATATCGATATCGATAATAGTAATTTTTTACTAATTGTTCTGGAACGCAATTTTTAAAACAAGCTCACCTCTCTGTCTTCGCACTCATCGTTCAATATTAATATCGCTCTTGTACAATTATAAATGAAATGTAAACCACTTTTAAAATAAAAGATTATAAAATTCACCAACAAATTTAATTCCTTACCAATGCAGTCATCTTTTGGTTCATTGAAAAAAAAAATGCTAATCTGGACCGAGATAATAACATAAAACTGTCAAAAAATTAAAAAATACGAAATTTTTTATCAAGGTTACCTACTGTAAACAGTGAACTATTTCGTTAAATGAATCCTTACTAATATTATAAGTCAGAAAGTGAGTTTGTTTGTTTGTTTGTTTGTTTGTTCCGCTTTCACGCCGTAACTACTGAACCGATTGCTTTGAAATTTTGCAGACATAAAGATAGAAGTCCGGATTAAATAATAGGGTACTTTTTATCCCGGAAACAATTGATGTTCCCGAGGGAAAACAAAAATATAGTTTGCTTGATAGATCGATATCAATCGATGATAGATCAACATCGTTCGATGATCGATTGATAGATGATAGATCGATGGCGCTGTGTGTCGTTTGAAACGAGAAGTTTTCTTATAGTTGTGTTTTATACCGCAATATAACCGAGTTCCACGCGGGCGAAGCCGCGGGCGGAAAGCTAGTCTAAAATAAACCTACTTTCAATCACAGCGGAATACAGCTTAATTTAAGTGAATACAATCAAAACTTTACAAAAATGATTGTTATTGAAAAATACAAAAAAGCAGTTTTTTTCTAAATAAAACCCGCGGGGACACTGGACTGTAATTGTTAGCAGTGGAAGACTTCGGGTCCTCAACACGAACCTCGAAAATTGATTTGATTGATTGGCCCAAAATGATGCTAAAAGTGGCTGCGAAGCATGAAATAGTCATAATCATGGATATGTCTATTTCACGTTTCGTGTGTTTTGCCTACCCCATTTGGGAACAAAAGCGTGATTTTATGTTATGTTAACATTTATTTAATTCGGCACCGTAAAATACGAAATACTTATAAATATCGATACATCATTTGATTATTAACAGCGCAACTCTAGTTACACTGTGTATTGACAGAATGAGATGAAGTAATGGGATGACACCTAGGTGAAAGTGAGATGCATAATTATGTGTCATTTTGAATGACCAGTTAACTTGAGCTGCACTAAAATGAATATAAATTGAAAAATGCATGTTTACTGTTAATTACCGGTTAAATGTAACACCGTCTGTTTTCAAATTTGAATTTTTGCCGTTTTTACCACACCAACGAATGGAACAGTACGTCATTACGCAAGTATATTAATTTACATCTAGAAATATGAGGAGTTGCACGCAGATCTGTTGTTGGCTCCATACAGTTTCTGTGACAGTGACACTACACGTTAGTATATTGAAATAAACAAACATTTGCGGACCGGGGTTGCGAACATTGTTTCTCTATAGGTTCTATCCTCTATGGGTCATGGTCAGACTCTATGGGTGCAATATTTGAATTTAGCAATTTCATATTAACATTGCTGTGTTGTGAACTGGGAACAATAAACTGAAACTGGTAGCTAGCATATTTCCCTAACGAAAGACTTATAAATATAGCATTTTAAAATGGACTGAAATATAGTATGATACTATAATGTATAAATTATAATGTATAACATATTATGGGAGGCCATCCTACCCTAGGCAGATGCAATCCAAATTTTTTGATAGTTTTTGTTTTCTACTAAAAAGATTTATGCTTATATTCAGTGTTGCCAACTTCTAGAACTTCAAGTCCCTCAAAATAAAAAGTTGCTAGAAAGTCTCTAAAACTGTTTGAGAGAAGATTCAGAGGTCACTAACATTTGAAATTACAATAGGTGAAAAACAAAAGAAATTTATTACAGACGCAAACTCTCACGCCCCTATTCCCAAGAGGGGTGGGCAGAGAACATGAATTCAAAAATCCAGCGCCACGTTTAGCAATTTTAGGGTAACCAGATGGTTAAATGTGATATTGCAGTGACAGGTTGCTAGCCCATCGCCCACAATACACTAACCCTTTCCCAGAGTCAACTCTTACGACATCCACAGGAAGAAAGGGGGAGGTGCTATTCTAAGCCAGCACCACACAGGGAAGAAATTTATTGATATAAATAATTAGATTATAATTAACACGTTCGACGCCAGTTACAAAAACACTCTCAATAAAATATGTTTCTGAACAACAATACATGTTAATTTTAATTTAACAATTTATAGCAACAAAAAAGTTACTTCAGGCGACTATGTCGCTAAATTGGCATCACTGGTTATATTGTCCAACATTGGTGAGACTGATTGGAATAAACTATTGTTTTGGTAAAAGCTCACGAAAGGTTAACAAAAATGGAAAGTTCTAGCAGGTTGTAAAACTTAAGATTCAGCTGATTTTTAACCTCCTTTGGTGTCTTAAGGGAATTAAATGAATAAACATTACTTTTAAATCCTAATTCAAGAAATAAGGAGGCAGGAATTTAAAATATACACGAAATATTTTTTTTTTTTTCATTTTACCTTTGTGCGTTTATGCTCATTATTTTCGCCGTCGTCCTCCATCTTCGGTATTTAAAAAAACGAGACTGGAATCCTATGTCGTGGTTAATCACACCTCGCGTCTCATCGAGCGGTAAGTATTAGAGAAGTTAAATATTTTACATGCATAAATGCAAGCAAACCGCAATGTTTTTCTCCGGGTAGGGTGAGTGAATTATGAAGTTGTCATTGTCAAATTTGACAATGTCAATTCCGTTATTTCCGTTTCCTTGTAATGCCCGCCATTCATGATAGCTCCGGGACGTGGGTTTTTCCTAAAACTCGATCAACGTAGTCCAATTTGATCGTCAATGGCGAAACCCACGTCCGCGCACGATATTTTCGGCGCGTCGCGCCAAACTCATCGTGAATGCCGGATCCCACGTCCAAGCCATCAGTTCGTTCGTCAGTGTTGCCAATTTAGCAAATTACGCTAAATTTGGCATATTTATTTGTTGTTTTGCATCTAGCATATTTTTTGGCATAAAATCATTAGGTAAATATTTAACCATGAACTTACTTTAAATGACGTTTAATTAGAAACATCAATAAAAACAAAGTTTACCATAGACACGTTCTGTCATTTTCATGTTTCCCTTTTTATTAGGCACTCTTTTTCTTGCCTTTGTTTAACTTTATATTTTATTGTAATCTTGTCGTAAAAAAATAATGTTTGCATTGTTGTATAAGTAAGTCAAAAACGCCCTCGGTGCTTTCCTACACCAATCGCATTCTCTGACTCCTCTTATAAATTTATTGCATTAAGTATTATAAAATTAAATGACGTTCTGTTTAATTTGACATTACAAAATGTTTGCATATTTTCTAGCATTATTTTACGACAGTTAACATATTTTAGGCATAATTTTAGCATTGCGTTGGCAATACTGTTGAGAACTGAAGAGCCGGAGCGACGCCAGTCAATGGGCAAATCCAGTTGTCCTAAAACTACCGGCGTCGCTCCATTTGGATGTGGGTACGGCTGTCATCCCGGAGCTATCATGAATGGCGGCCATTAGACCAAAAAACAAAAAGCTTCCCAAAAATTTAAACTCAGCGAGTAGTGTTTTGACAGAAAAATACCCTGTAAATAACATATTTTAACAAACAGCGAAATGCATGCCACAGCCACACATGAGCCAAAATTCGGTTTTGCCAGGGATTTAATAGCTGATCTCTATTACATGGTCTTACTGTTTTATTATAAGTTATAAGTTATGCCCCCCATTCATGATAGCTCCGGGATGACGGCCAGACCCACATCCAAACATCCATAGATGCAAAACAACAAATAAATATGCCAAATTTAGTGTAATTTGCTAAATTGGCAACACTGACGAACGAACTGACGGCTTGGAGCGACGATTCCCCATTGACGGATTTGACGGTCAGTTTGGCGCGACGAATCGAAGTTACCGGTTCATTGCAACCAAATATCATAATACCCTATAACCTATTTCGACTTTATCTCAAATTGCCTTAGTTCGAAAATGACTAAAATCTCAAAAACGTTAAGTTTCATTCAAACAAAATGTTATATTGACGTTTACACATTACACCCGATATCCAAAACGTATAGTTGGTATTTCGACTGAAAGTTAAATTGCATTAGTTTCATTACATCCCAAATTCAAAAACACACTTTCTCATAATGCCTAAAATATTGTTTAAAGGCCTTAACAAACGAATCAACTCGACGTAAACTCAACCTTCAAACTGAAACCCGTAAGATGATAATTAAATTTATCTGTCTTAACTGTCAATGAAAACTTTCCATATCGAGAATTTGACGTTTAAATCTTGCGACAGTTTTGTTTTGTTTTTAGTCATTTTGAGATTAGGTTGATTTGGAAATTAGTAAACACAAGAAAAAGTCAATTAGACTTAAAGGGATATCAGGAATTGTGCATATTAAGAATTAGGCTTAAGTCATTTCGAATTTTAGGCATTATGAAACTTGTCTGTTTTGACATTGCGGTGTATTGAGAACATTGTATTATGATATTTGGTTGTAACGAACCGGTAACGAATCGAAAATATCGTGCGTGGACGTGGGTTCGAACTCTGGAGCGACGATTCGCCATTGACGATCAAATTGGACCACGTTGAGGAAGGACGTAGGAAAAACCCACGTCCCGGAGCTATCATGAATGGCAGGCCTGAGCACCGAGATTGCCATATGTGAAACATTTTCCCAAAGATTTTGCAGCATTTTCCTCAACAATTTTCCCTAATAAGAAGAAGAAGACTACATAGTTTAAAGGATTTTTTTATAAATTTGCTATATTTCTGAGCTTTTATTGTCATAAATCAAAAAATAATAATCTAAAAAGCAAATTTTTCTCGATTCTTCTTTGAATTTTTTACTTTTTGAAACCTAGTAACACCAAATTTGCGGACGCCGGCATCCGCCATTTTTGAGAGCCATTTTGCATTGCTATTTTTGCTTGGACGTGGATGCTCATACCATTTTTCCGCTTTGTTCGTGAATTTGGATTTTTTTGCTGCTACAGCAACTAGCTAGCTTTCGTGATCACTGCTTTGTTGGTAAGTACATTAAGTATTTACAACATGAAGCCTATTTTGTAGTCGCCGCAAGTTACGGGTACTTACTGTTAATTATTAGTAAATGTAACAAATTTACTGAATTATAAAATTGATTGTTTTGTATTATATTTGTATAGGTAATTAAAATACTGTTTAAAATCGGTTCAAACCTTGTAAGTCATATTATTCGGTAGTTTAATTAATAGTAACAGGGAATTTGAATGCTACCAATTGATGAAATTACACCCTAATTCGCAGAAATTAAAAGCGTAGTCGTAGCAAAATATTTACGTTATTTCTCAAAGCTCATCATAGGTAAATTCGAAACTTTGAAGCTGATTCAACTTGCTGGGTTATCGATTTGGTTGCTTACTGCGCATTTCAATTCGCATTTGTACCGTTTGTGATGAGATTGTGGTGTAAGAAACCAATGAATTCGTTTCGGTGATCGGCTGATAATTTACGCTTTACGCAGGTCGAAAATGGCTAACCGAAGACCTCAAGATGGTAGGCGCCGCATGGACTTTCATAGCGGCGACCGCGGGAAGAATTTTGGACGTTCCGGGGTGTCTCCGTGGCAGGGCGCGGGTCCCAGTGGCGGGCTCCCCAACCTCCTGCCCCTCTCTGGAGTCCCCACCGAGGCCACCCTAGCTCTCGCCAGCAACATCATCAACCTGTTGCAGCCTCGCCAGAACCCAGTTCCTTCCTTACTTGATATGCCCATCAGACGGGACTTCGGACCTGATATGGGGCGGTATGACCGTGGTTATGGGCCCAACAGGGTGAGTTTCATTCATTTAAGCACCTAAATTATGGACTTGTCAAGGTTGCTTCCCCTATGGATCATATCCTAAATTTTATTCTTGATCCAAAGTCTCTTTCATGCATGTTTGTGTATTTCAGAATTCTCAGTTTTCACTTGGCGTGTCGCGCGCCCCATTTCTCATTTCCCGATAAACAAAACTTTTAAGACAGTTTAATTTGCAGCACTCCCGAGGCTGGACGGCCTCTACTGCTTTCGCACTAACACTTACTTGTACTCATTCCCTAGATGGGCAATCAGGGTAATTTCCGGCGTACGGGAAATTACAACAGTCGCACGGGTGAGCGTATCAACAACAATCGTAAGCCGTTCAGGCCCAATGACGGCCGCCACCAGCACAAGAATTCCCCGAAAAAGGAAGCCGATTCCAAGGCTAAACCTGTCAAGGAGAGGTAAGGACCCGCTTCCTTCCGGTGTTCCCCACCGTGACACCGCACTTCTTACCAAACAACTCCTTGGCAGTCCTGCCATGCCACATGCGTTCACCTGGCAACGATGTTAGCCTGATTGGCAGAGACAACACTCTGTGCCTCCTCCAGAGGTGCACAAATTTCTTAAATACTTCTGAATTATGAAGAAAATTGGACACAAACTTCTACCATGTCTTCACCATAGACAGTGTGCTGTCTGGTTGGCTCTGTTTCGAGCCGCATTTTTCTCGCGTCTTCACAAACTTCTTATGAAGACACCAGAAAAACTGCAAGGCATTCTCAGCGACCTGATGTACAATTTAAGCAGAAAATTCACTCTTCCTACTTAGAACTATTTTTGTTTTTAGTTGGGTATGTCATTGTTTTTTTTACTCATCTAAAGCTCGTCAATCTTGTGATGCTTACAGATGGAACATTTTCATACCTACAGTTTGTTCTCATCCCCTCAACATCACTATCATCTTCCTAGATCCAATTCCCAAAGGATCTCTGATAAAAAGCATAACTTGTCAATACTAAGTATTGGGAAGTTATGTAGACCTTCTTTTACTTACCATTTGAGTTTACTACAGTGAACAAGAAAAGGATGAGAAATCTGAAGCCAAGGATGAGAAGGACGAGACGAAGAAGGAGGCTCCGAAGACTCGTTACGATGATATAGATTCGCAGCTGCTGCGCTGTCATATCTGCCACAAGAGCATGTGGGATGGGCGCTCGTTTGAGAACCATCTCAGCGGAAGGGCTCATGCCATCATGATGCAGAAGACGGCTGAGAGCTATGCTCTCACTGCTGACACCATGCGTCAGGAGTACAAGGTAAGTTCTTGGAACAATATTCTGACTCATTGTAGCATTTGACACTACTTTAAAGTTACGCAAAGTTTAGTTCACTCTACACGGTGACTTCTAATCCGTGATCAGGTACCATTTTTTCTAACTCAGTAATTGATGGCGATCACGCTGAACTCGTAATTACATGAAAAGAACTCGTTTTTTTTTTCAAACTTATTTTAATTTTGAGATAATTTTTATCCTAAAATCCTTGTCACTCTACTAATTTGTATCTAAAAGCTTATAACCTCTTTACAAATTTCCTGGCAATTGATAATTTATGAGTAATAACTTGTAACTGTCATTGTCATATTGCATAAACAAAGACGTATAAAGTTGCGACCACACCAATACTTAAAAAGCGATGACGGTACGAATTCGCAGTGACCTCTCTGTTTTTGACGCATGCTCGCCGTTTTTTAAGCATTGGTGTGGTCGCAACTTTAAGATCCGTCAAATTTCCCGCCTTAGCGATGCGGTGGCACATGACGTCGTCATGTTCATGTAGGATGACCATGTGTATTCAGTGGTAATTCTTTTCAATTAAGTTTTAACTTTTAATTAATTAAACAAAGAAGGAATTGCGTGAGACCTCGCTTAATAAGTTCAATTTAGGGTATATGTTAATATTTTCGGGTTCCTGATCACGGATTAAAAATCACCGTGTATAGCCATCTAGTCTCAGGAAATAAAATGTAGAAGGATTTATGCTATCACAACTGAAGTATGACATTAACATAAGAACATGAATAGCACAGGATCTTTGGTTTAAAATTCACAAGGCAAACAATTTTCAATTTCCTCACATGTATTTTCTTCATCGACATTGGCATAATACCAGGGGAGGTTCACTCCGGTCCGGTGAGACCTCATGAACGGTCTACAGCAGCTATACTCAACCGGGCCGCATGTGGCCCGCCGCACCTTTATCAGTGGCCCGCGTGCAGTTAGAGATAATTGTATGTGTCAATGTGGTGTTAAACCTTATTTTTTTACCTGTAAATTATTTTTACTTGCGGCCCGCGACATCATGACTTTTACGCGTTTGTGACCCGTGCAAAAAAAGGTTGAGTACCGCTGGTCTACAGCAAGTATGTTGCACTATTTCTACAACTAATCATGTTCAGGAGTGGATCTTCTATACTTTTAAAAGTTCATCAGTTATTGTGGCATCTAGCTATGATTATGATATGATTGTGTCCTCAGATCCGCGAGATGAAGCGCACGCGCAAGTCGGGGCAGCAGCCGGCGCGCGACTTCTACTGCGCCATGTGCGACATGTACGCGGCCGACGGCGCCGCGCACCGCACCACCGTGGGGCACCGGAAGCTCAAGGTACCTACTGCTTTTTGACTGTAAAGTCTCCCGTTAGACTCATAATCTATACTAATATTAGCTGAAGAGTTTGTTTGTTTGAACGCGCTTATCTCATGATCTACTGGTTCGAATTGAAAAAATATTTTTGTGTTGGATAGACCATTTATCGAGGAAGGCTTTAGGCTATATAACATCACACTGCAACTAATAGGAATAAAGAAGCATTGGACAATTAGTCATTATTCCACGCGGACGGAGTTGCGAACGCATCTAGTTATGAAATAAAACTAAAACGCCGCCGTAGCACGTAGTTCCAGATGGGTCACAAATTGCCCCAAAAAAAAACATAAAAACGTGTTCACTATGAGTGAATCTCATTGTAGTTTTTGTCAAACACCATAGACTTTGTTTTTCTCATTTGTATTGGATTATGTGACAGAGAGAGTGCTATATTAACTTCTCCGTGAATAGGATATAGTCAGACAGGTATTGACTATGGCCCGCGCAATTCTACTCGCGCTATATCGTCCTAAACCCGACTGGAGAGCACAAGTATGAATTAGAAGTATAATGTTTCAGAAATACCTGCACCCGACGTGCACGTGCTGCCACAAGGAGATGCCGACGCGCATCGAGCTCGACGAGCACCGGCTCAGCGCGGAGCATCTCCGCAACATACACGACAAGAACGAGCTCGTGGCCAAGCCCAAGCCCGAAGGTACAGGTCTTTACACGTCCATTAACCACAAACATACATACATAGATCACAGCACACATATCAACTCGGGAACGGATCATCACCGTATCGTCTTTCGCCTCGCCGTCAACTAGCCGTCAAAGTAACGTGTTCCGAGGCGAGGTGGATGACGTTACGATTCCGATTAGTGTGCGTTGCAGTAGGGAGCTTCATACAAATAATACTGAACCACTGAGGCGATCCCTTTTCGAGTTGATGTGTGCCTATACCTATAAAACATCACGCCCCATTCCCTGCGGGGTAGACAGAGACAACAGTATTATCACATAAATACATACAACATACAATCATGCACATACGCATGCTTCCATACTTGCATCCCAAATAGGCTAAGCAGAACACACGAACTGAGTCAGACAAAACCATGATTATGTTCACGCTTCGCAACCACTTTTGTTTTAAAACATACATACATACATACATATACTCACGCCTGTATTCCCAAGAGGGGTAGGCAGAGCACGTGAATTCGAAAATCCAGTGCCACGTTTAGCAATTTCAGGGTAACCAGATGGTCAAACGTGATATTGCAGTGACAGGTTGCTAGCCCATCGCCCACAATACACTAACCCTTTCCCAGAGTCGACTCTTACGACACCCACGGGAAGAAAGGGGGAGGTGCTATTCTAACCCGGCACCACACGGGAAAAACAGATGAAAGAAATTGTATAATAGTGACAAGTTGCTAGCCTGTCGCCTATAAGATACCTTGACCTATTTCTTCAGTCGCCTTTTACGACATCCACGGAAAATGCAGAGTTGTCTGAAATATTGGCGGAGACTGACTCACGGATTGACCGAAATTCGACTCTAAAACCTAGTTTCAAACACTCAAGTGTGACACTTCCTCCGTAGTGATGGTGATTTCGACGCTGACGATGGAGCAGTCCTACTTGCGTGAGGACCGCGAGCGCCGCAAGCCCGCCGCCGACAAAGACAAGGCTCAGGACAAGGACGAAAATGAGGTACAGTATACAGAATTAAGCAAAGAAATCTATCACATACATACATACATATTCTCACGCCTGTAATCCCAAGAGTTCAAAAATCCAGTGCCACGCCTAGCAATTTCAGGGTAACCAGATGGCCAAACGTGTTATCGCAGTGTGTTTACGATATTCAATGGACTGTATCATACTAAATTAACAACGAAATTCAAAACATATTTTTGGTTATAAGATTATCTTCAAATCGAACGAAAGAGTAACGAAACGAGAATAAGTGCTTATTCACTCACTTGATCTCCTTAGGAATTCGATATATAAATTAGGCATTTGGTCTAGACTAGTTCGTTGGCTACTTACGGATGCACAAGTACTTGATTTACCACCTTTTCACCTCTGAAACTTTATCATAACACCGCCCACAATTTCCACAGAGTCCAAGTGAAAGAGCACTTTACTTGACGATAATTTAACGAATTTAAATACAATAAGCGTAACTTTAGCGCTTCTTAACGAAATATTCGACCAGTCACGAAAAGCGGTCGTCTACAAGTCTACCTCCAGTCGCTACACAGGAAGCAGTGTTGCCCTATGTAAACCGGAAGTTATAAACAAACTAAAATGTTGTTAGGTCTAAAAAAGGGACCGATAAACGATTAAATGCGAAAGCTGAACACAGTGACAGGTTGCTAACCCATCGCCCACAATACACTAACCCTTTCCCTGAGTCGACTCTTACGACACCCACGGGAAGAAAGGGGGAGGTGCTATTCTAACCTGGCACCACATGGGCCTGGGGTTAGTACTTACAACAGGTTATTTCTTTTCCAGGATGAAAATGCTGAAGTGAAGAAGGAGCCAGCAGATGGGGAAGAGGCCCCGGAGAAGCCGGAGAAGGTGGAGTCTCTGGACAATGAGAACACCATCCTGGATTACAAGGAGGGAGATGATCTGACACACGTCACTCCGGACATGATCCCTGCTTACAGGTGACTGCTTATCTCATCTCATAGGGTAGAAGACTAAAAAAACCGGCCAAGTGCGAGTCGGACTCACGCACTGAGGGTTCCGTACAAACCGATTACAACGCCATCTAGTGACAGATTTTCGAACTATGTAATGATAAATTTTAATTTATATTTATTAAAAAAAACTACTTGGTAGATTTTGTTAAAAACCAATTTTCGTTGATAGTTTTTATGGTAATGTACATCATATATTTTTTTTAGACTTATCACTCTTTTATTTTAGAAGTTAGAGGGGGGGGGGACACAACGTTTTCAACTTTGGAAGCGTCTTTCGCGCAAACTATTCACTTTAGAAAAGTATGATGTTAGAAACCTCGATATCATTTTTGAAGAGCTATCCATAGATACCCCACACGTATGGGTTTGATGAAAAATATTTTTTTGAGTTTCAGTTCCATGTATTAAAAATACCCTAAAAAATTATTGCTTTTTTTTAATTTTTGTCACAATCTTAATGTGTATCACATCTAGGTACTCACCAAGTTTTATTAGTATAGTTCTCATAGTTTCGGAAAAAAGTGGCTGTGACATACGGTCGGACGGACCGACGGACGGACAGACAGACAGACATGACGAATCTATAAGGGTTCCGTTTTGTTGCCATTTGGCTATGGAACCCTAAAAAGTGTATGAAAAATATATTGAACACATATGTTTTTTTTAAATTTGAGAAACAAGAAATGACGAGGATACAGTGCTTTGAAGTTTCGCGTAACGTCATAAGCCCACTTTCTGGACCGGAAGTTTGATGATCTAAACCTTTGTGGATGTTTAATTATTACCAATTGATTAACCAGAAAACACGTCTCATATTATTCTCTATAATCTTACTAACGAACTAATGAAAATTTTATATCTAATGGTAATGTAAAATTGTGAAAATATGCGTTGTCAAACGTTTTTTAGGTAAATTAGATATGTATGCATTAATCCATGAAAAGGGCTAAACATGCAACAATTGCATATAGAGTCCGGTCTTTAGTTATGAGAATAAATAAATAAATGATGTATGAACAGAGAGTAAAGGTGCGTTTATATTTGGCTGTCGCGATCTGTTGTGTTGTGATCTGTCGTGACGCCGACCGTTTACATTTGTCTGTCGTGTTGTGACGCCTAGACCAGTGTTGCCATCTTTGTAGCTTAAAACTAGCAACTTTTGGGATAATTTCAGCAACTTTTTTTTCCATATATTTAGCTATTTTTGGATGTTTTTTTCTCCAATTTAGCAATACTTTATTGTAAATTATTTTTTATCCTCGTACGTATTCATTCAATAAGTACCTCTTTTTCTGTATCGTGCAGCTCTGACGCGTCACAACACAACAGATACCCCGTTCACACTTACGAGGTTGTTTCATTTTTCTCCTATCTCTTCCCAAATTGTTGATCTAATAGTCTGGTCCTTATATTCTTTACGTCTTGGGTTGTAAATTATTTCGTGAACCAAATGTGAACGCGGCGAAATGTGAACGCAGCGTCACCAATCTGTCGCGGATCGGGATCGCTTCTGTCGCGACACATCACGACAGATCACAACAGATCGCATCTTATAAGTGTGAACGCTACAGAACAAAATGTATGAAACCGATACCCTTCTGACGCGTCACGTCAGATCACGACAGCCTAATCTAAACGCGGCGTAACGTATTCCTGTTTTAGCACGGAGCGCGGCGTCGGCGAGTCCTTCCTGACGCCGTTCAGCTGCGTGCAGTGCCGGCTGTGCCGCAAGCTGCTGGACGGGCCCGAGACCGCCGCCGTGCACCTGCGCACCTGGCGCCACCACCAGTTGTTCGCGCGGCTGCTGGCCAGCGCGCCCAAGCAGGTACAATACTATAGACCACTAGCTTTTGCCCGCGGCTCCGCTCGCGTTCAATTCGGGGTATCACAGAAGAGATAGCACACATACCAATTTTATAGCTTTCTAGATTAAAAACTTCCACTCCTCGCTTTAGGGAAATGGGGGGTTTTGAAGAGACAAAATGTAGCCTATGTCACTCTCCATGCCCTAAACTATCTCTACCTAAAAAATACGTCAATCCATCGCTCCGTTTAGCCGTGAAAGACGGACAAACAAACAAACACACTTTCACATTTATATATTGGTACGGATTGATTCCTAAAGTGGGTGCTGCAGGCCCAAAGGGGGCGGTAAGAGACTCAGAAAAAAAAATGGGGCGTTGTGTGTTATAGTTGTTTTAAGTAGATAAAAAATGGGGACTCTAAAAAATAATATATTCTCAAAGTGGGCAGTAGACGAAATAAGTTTGGGAACCTCTGCTATAGACTAACTTTGGAGATCAAGACTGGCCAAACCCAAGGTAAAATTTGCCATTTCATTTGGGCTGGGTTCACAGCTACCCGGAGAGGAAGCACAAATGAGGAACTAGAGATTCATTTCACAGCGTCCCGGATTGTGCACACGGGACCCGCTCCGCGTCGCTGTGAATTGATGCTCTAGTAACTAGAGTCTAGTTCCTCATTTGTGCTCCCGCTCCAGGCTCCTGTAGTAACAACCCCTACGGATTTCCTGGACAGCTGTGAACCCAGCCTTGAAGTGGCAGCGCTAACTTGATCGCTCGTCACGAAAAAACCGTTGTAAAATACCTGGAATTTTGTATTGATACATTGAAATGTTTGTCTCAATATCTTTCACCATACTAACCCTTCTGGGATTCTTAATCAACCACTTTGGTCTGTCCCCAGGCCGAGGAGGCCCCGGACAGCAACAAGCGCGCCATCAAGACGGAGGAGAGCGGCAACTGGAAGCGGCGCCGCACCTCCCATGATGACGACGCCGACAACGACAACGACGACGCGCGCGACGACAAGCCGGCCGACGATAAGGGTAACGATATGCTTGATTTAACAGAGTTATATCCAACTAATCCGCGTTTAAATGTTGAATCACAGCCAATTCAGATATATTTCGTAGTACGAACAACAAAAGGGTTGCCCAATTAGCGAGCATCCCTTTTGAGGCACTTGTCCCACCGCCAGCGAGTAAGACGCAGCGCAGACGACAGACTTTTGGTGCGATCGAGTCTGCGGCGCACAAAAAGTCTGCATGGATTGTATGCATTGTGCATCGGACTTTTTAGGCGTCGTGTGCGTAAAGGTGGGTACTGACCAACGTTACGAGGTGTAATGTAACATGTTACGCAGCGAGCATTCGCGCCATTTCGTGCAGTCAGTCAGTACGTTGGTTTCCCCGTAACACGACGTACTGAGTGCACGAAATGGCGCGAATGCTCGCTGCGTAACATGTTACATTACACCTCGTAACGTTGGTTAGTACCCACCTTTACTGCATGTAATTGCTTAGGTTCTATTTTCACAGACTAAAAAGTCTGTCGCGGATGGTCTGGGTCAATATCAAATTTCGTCCCGCAATTTCTAATTTCTTTGGCGCAATTTTTTTCTTCAATATAAGCAATAAATGAAATGACATACCTTGTAAACGACTGAATTTCTTATGTAACTATGTTATTGTGCTGAAATTCAGTCGTTTACAAGGTATGTCATTTCATTTATTGCTTATATTGAAGAAAAAAATTGCGCCAAAGAAATTAGAAATTGCGGGACGAAATCTGATATTGACCCGTCTGTCGTCTGCGCAGGGCCTAAGTGATATTCTCCTATTAAAACACTCGCTACTCGCCGCTCGCCCACTCGTTTCTAGTACTAATTCTACTAGTCTATCGTTTACTTTTATCGCGGGCTTCTAAAGTTTTTGAATTATGGGTAGCCAAGCAAAAAGGTTTAGAAACGCTGCTTTAAAACTTAACACATTCAGAACCAAGGACCCAGCTCCCGGGTTCTTCAAAACATTCGCGAGATACCGAGAACCCGGTAGCCGGGTTCATTTTGTACTAGCTATAGACTACTCGGTTCCGCGCAGATGTTTTGATTTTAGGCTTGGTCGGGAATGTGTTAAGGATTTTTTTTCAGTAATATATTTCCACGTTTTTCGTACAGACTCTGAGGTCCCGATGGAGACGGCAGCGGAGCCCGAGGCCGTGGACGAGGGGGCTGCCGACGATCTGGAGATGCCGCCCGACGACGCGCTCGAGGACTGGGACCAGGCCGCTGACGATCCGGCTGAGGGTAAGCCCAAGTCCCACTATCGGGCATTCAAATATTTCAACCGTCTCTTTAGGGTCAGTTCACACCGAAACGAGACGCGACGCGGCGCTGCGCGCACATTTTTAATAGTACAACTCAAAATATACTTTATTCACTAAACGATAAGGGGCTCACATTTCATTGTGACAATTCAGAGTACGTTTGCCACGCAGCGCCTGCGCCTCGCGCGTTTGTGCAGAATGACATGTAAACCTTATCGCATAGTAAATAAGATATATTTTGAACTGCATGTAGAACAACTAATTTTAATTTATTGTAAACTTTCTAAAGGGAGGCGCGTTACTATCTTTGAATTGCATAAAAACAGGCAATATGGACAACGTCATTCTAGTACCCGAGTTATATAGTCTTTTACTAAAGCACAACCTTTCTTCCTAACAGACCAAGAAGAGAAGACTAACGGTGCTGAGGAGCCTGCAGCTCCCGTGCGTGAGAAGACCCCGCCGGCGACTAAGTTGGCCACGCCCGCGCGCGCCTCGCCCCGCGTCACTCGCCGTCGCAACTAAGATGCTTGTGAACACGTCGATCCACCCAAGCAAGCACATTTACTTTAACTATGTTTGTCGTTTGTCACGAGGGCCATCCATAAAGAATAAATCCACTAACAGTCCCCTCAGCACGACAGGGCGCGAGTAGAGATACGCGCGACATAGACTATACCTGTCACTGTCTAACTAGAGACGTCAGAAAGTGACGGGGAGACTATCCCGCGCGCGACTAGAGCGTGTTGCCATACTATGCTTATTCGCAACTATTGTAACACCCTCCGAAGCGCTCCACTTAAGGCATGTGGTCGTTGCGATTGAATCGTTCGACGTCACTGCGGACCAGTTTTTTTTGTCAACTACTCAATTTGGAATGTTTGATACATCTTTATCCAGAGTAGTATATGGTGTAGTTATAGTAGATGGTCCCTGCGCAAGATACTACCACTTTCAGTGACAAATGACATTACAATGCTTTCGTTCCTCGCCAACTGTAGTGGATCGGTCACTAAAGCTTTCTGAATATATATCCGTCAAGCCGATTCCAATTGCGAGTGATTCACGCGATCACCGCGCAATGTATAACTGGTGAAAATTCCTTGATGCAGAATCAATTTATTTGTATATGTTGAACATGTTTCTCTATCGCTTGCTTTTTCTTTTTTTTTTTCACCACATGATGTGGTGAGGTAATTAAGCATGATTGTCTCTATGTCACTCATTTTTACACTTTGCAATACACATTGTCTGTTTTTGTATATTTCATATATACCATAGCTAGATTTTTAAGATTTCATACTGCTATTTGCTAACTAAGAATTAATAAATTGCATTCACCAATCTGTTCAAGTACCATAATATTTAAAAAGACAAGTCACTAGCGAAACAGAAATTCAGATTGGTTTGCAACCTTGCAAAAGGTGCCAATAGTCGATTTTGACCAAACTAATACTTCCAGATTTTCTTTAATTACCTTCATCAACTTCCTGTTTAGTCTATAAGTTTATAGTTATAGTAATAGCATTGATGTTGTGTGCAGCGGCAATCTTTCTGCTCTAGCCCCTCGTATGCGGCGCATTCGATTTTTTCTATGGGTTTGTATGGAGCAGATCTGCTTCGTAGCATACGAGAGGCTAGTAGCACGGCCGGGCGCGAGATAAACTATACCTGTCACTGTCTAACTAGAGACGTCAGAAAGTGACAGTTAGGGTCTCACCAAACCAGTCGACGCCTTTTCGGCAAAATGCGGGTAGAAAAAGCTTTATGTCAACGCAATAAGGGCGAACAAGACGTGAATTGGCTCGGCCATTCTCGGTCGAACGAGCCGACCCGATTGACGTCTTGTTCGCCCTTATTGCGTTGACATAACGCTTTTTCTACGCGCATTTTGCCGAAAAGGCGTCGACTAATGTGGGGAGACCCTAATCCTTAGCGTGTTGCTGTGCTAAGCCTACTAGTGTGCCTAACTGGGCTTTAAAATTAAACTGTCAACATCTTCATAATTCTTTAGGTTTTAAGTTTTATTTGTAGACATCTCTGGTGGGTGTAGAGATTTATATGTGTAGGATGTAGAATAATGTAGATGTTTATAGATTATAGAATACAGTCCGATGAATTATTGGTGTCTTATAACATAAATGTATATGAGTTGTGATCGGCGAAGGTTCGAGTTAGAGTTTTTTTTAATTATCTAATTTTTCTTTTCTTCCTTTTTACTTTGTTTTCCTCTATTTAGTCTTGGAATAAGCCTCATTCACCCCTTTTTCATATAAAAATTATTAACTTCCAAAAACAAAGAATGTTTTGTTCTAAGGTAAACCTTTGTTCTTATGCTGTTGAATTAACTATTACATTATTCCTGTTCACAGTGAAGTTGTTAAAAGAAACCTTTCCATAAACGCGTATCTTTGACCGATCACTAATCATGACGGCACCTTGCAAGGCAATCAAATCTGTCCATGCCTCAATCATCGGACTGCCTACGTGTAGAATCTTAGTTGCGCCAGCATTCTATGTTTTTCTGTTTGTGAACGTTTTCTAAATGTGTAAGAAAATGTATCGCTTATATGCTATGTTTTCAATGTATGGAAATGGAATTAAATCAATCAGCTTTAAATGTAGCCATAGTGTCTCTTAGCTAACTTAGGACTTAGGACATAACGATTGCTGTGTTACTTTTCGATCTGTACCAAGGTTAAACCAGATATAAAATGAAAGGGAAGGCTGTAACAGCATTGCAAAAGTAGATTGATCTGATTCCAATAATCTTTGAAGTGTTAAATATGTTCATAAAATGCTTGGTATATAATTGTGCTGTCCTTTGCATAAATCTTTTTTGTTTGCCGTCTTATAAAATAATTAGTTTAGAAATAAGAGAACTTTGAATTTAAATATTATTTGATCTAATACATGAAAATTTGTCAATTCGTTGGTGTTTCATTCATTTATTTCCTCAGAATAATGAAAGACTTAGAAACAGTCTATTAAGACCCACCTGGACGTATATACTTGACTCGCTTTGTCTTATGGGAATG
>BHDV01065313.1:23547-85803 GCA_005406045.1 Adoxophyes honmai | reverse complement strand
GGTGCCGCGCTGCGCAGCGCGTAACCACATGCATCGTCGTGCAGCGCCGCGTCGCGTCTCGTCGCGGTGTGAACTGACCCTTAAAGGCTGTTAATTACACAAAATGATTGGGTAATTATTGATACACAAAGGAAGCAATAACAAATTTGTTTTTAACACATTCAGAACCAAGGACCCGGCTCCCGGGTTCTTCAAAACATTCGCGAGATACCGAGAACCCGGTAGCCGGGTTCATTTTGTACTAGCAATAGACTACTCGGTTCCGCGCAAATGTTTTGATTTTAGGCTTGGTCGTGAATGTGTTAAATTGTTAGTAGTATGTTTGAAAGTTTGTAGTATGTTTGAAGTAGTTTGAAAAGCACTCCAACACAGTTTATATATTTCAAATTCATTTTCATGGATAGTCTTCTTATTTTAAATTGCAGATGAAATAATCAAACACAACCGTAAAGCCAATTGTTTATTTAATAAAAAGTTGTCACATATTAAACTTAAAATATGTACTTAAATCTCAGGGCCGGATTTAGTGGTCTGGAGGCATCGGGGCAACAAATAGCAGAGGCCCTTGCCCCAAATTAATGTCTAAATAAAATAAAAACATTTAAGTACAAAGTACTGTATGTGAAAGTAAAACAGAGAAAAAAGAATCAAAGTAAAAGATGTTTACTAATGCTTATTAGTCAGGCAAAAACTTCAGAAATTGATATCTGGAATAAAGAGAGGGGTGTCACCAGCCTTGGTCGACAGGAAGAGATCCCAAAGAATGGATAAAAGTACTACGGGTATAATCATTGGGGATCAAATCCAGTCGGCTGGGGTGAAATTCCGAAGTCTGTATTGTGGGGCCCCCTGTTTAGAAGCCCGGGGCTTTCCCCACGCTTGCCCTCCCCCAAATCCGGCCTTGTTAAATCTAACACTCCCTTTGGCAGAGGCATTACATATGTATCAATTAATCACAACTACAGCAGCACACTACTAACACATTCACCGCCACCTTTCCGAGTGGAACCTTCTTTCGCCGCGAACATACTTGAGCGATCAAACGCCTGCGAATCTTTCACAGCGGCACTGGGCGGAAGTCACGACAACGCATATCTGCGACTGTGGTAGCAAATGCGTAAGTCAACCTAAGCTACTTCTTCTTCATCAACTTTAACAGAATTTTCGCATCGTTGATCTGCGTTTTCTGTCGTTTCTTCTGTTTTTCCACAGGTTTCTGTTTCGGTTGAACAGGCTTCTTACTTTCTTTAGCGACCAAAGTCTTTGCGAATCTCAGTTGCTTCTTACTCTCCCCTGTTTTGAGCTCTACGAGTTCGTTGGTGGTTGTGGCCAGTTCTTTTATGATGGTAGCCTTTTTAGTAGCCGAAGGCTGGTTACTAACAACTTGATGCCTCTTCTTCGTAATCTTCCCCGCTATTTTGGATACATTTTTCTCCGCTTTAGCAGACTTGTTCAATATTTTAAACTTTTTCTTTCCGATTTTAACCATATTGATTACGATTTTAATGAATAATCGCTGTTCTTTAAACTTGCAATCACCACGCGTGAGAGCAGATTTGTTTACTATGTATGTATTTATATTTGTTTTAATGACACTGACATATACATTTTTTTTTTTTTTTACAATTTGTCCGTTAGGACAGGCTAAGGTCAGGGACCATACCGCCTCGTCTTCAGTAAATATATTCAGAATTTGTAATTAAAACTAATCCTAACCTAACTTAACCTAAACCTAAATCATTAGAATGCGAGGGTGGTGTAGTACGCATTCTAATGATCAATGAAGTTTAGCGCGAGATGAACAGTCCAAAGCAGACGTAATCGCGAGGGCCGATTCACTTTACTTTTCACATTCCCTTTAATGTTCATGGTTAAATGACACATTATTGCACTAATTCCACCACACCAACACAATAATAGCCACTACATTTTCATCAATTGAATTGAAAAGCAAAGCACGTCCTACTTTGTCAGTTTCCCGCGCAAAACTCCTGACATATACATATATCTGACATTCTGACATCGATCGACGGTTGACTTGACGTTCACGGGGTTGTCACGTAAGGAATTATTTTTGGCTATTACGAGTAGGAACACAGTTTATTTGCGAAATAAAGACGATTGATGTTATTGTATATTTTCGTTCTATGAGTGGCTACAGTGTAGTTTTTAATTTATACTGATATGTTTCGTTACATTAGTGTTTCATGGAACAGTGATTTAACATGTATTACCAAACAAATATTGCTCCACGATGTAGGTAGCTGCGCATTAGACAAATTTTTGTGGCGCGGGAAACTTCGATCTACCAATGATAAAAAAGATTTTTTCGCGCTAAGCTCTTGCGTTGTGATTGGTTATTAATTGATAGATGTGTAGCGCCCCAGCGCCACAAGCGTAAAATAGCCGATCTAAACGCAGCTTTTCGCTTTCGTTACACGTTGTTGCAATTAAAAGGATTAAGTAAGACTTGGTTAAAAAGAGGCCCATGTGGTGCCGGGTTAGAATGGCACCTCCCCTTTTCTTCCCGTAGGTGTCGTAAGAGAGTCCGCCTATAGCAAAGGGGGCGCAATAAATAAAACTTAAGACATTTTTTTCAGATTTTGTTATTTTCCGGTGACATATACAAAATAATAATCAAGTAAGGAAATTGATCCAGTGTCGTAACTATAAAGTAAATTTTGAAATATTCGTTTTATTTTTTTCAATTAAACAGTACAATATACTGCTTCATACTTCAAAAATTCACAAAAACAGTAAAACAAAACTTGATTTTAAACAGCTTATATTTGGCATTTAAAAGAACAGTTCATTAGTTGTAAATCATTTAACACTGTCCAAAGTTGGTATTCTTGCATTCAGCGTATTCAGCATTAAGGTTAAAAATGATAAGTCAGCTTTCTTTAACAATTTATTATTGTCATTCTGCGTTCATCCTGTGGGAGTACATCAGGTGCAACACAAACAGCGACACGTATAACATTACACTTAGTATAATAATTGAATGTATTCATACAAGTTATGCAAAATTTTGGATTTGGATTAACGTGGTAAAATAACAAGTGGGGGCAAATTCTTGTACTAATGCAGCTTCAAATACTCAGTGACACAAAACTTAGCACATTCAACGTACTATAGAACCAATTGATTCCTGACCCACCATAGAACCTATACACAGTGAACGTCATAGTGACATTGGATTCCTTGACAAAGGAAATCTTTATTACGTTTATTGCGCCAACGTTCTACGGTGGGTCACGAATCAGTTGGTTAGATGGTACATTAGTTTTTGCTTATTTGCCGTATAAACACGAAGCAATTCAGTGTGTGTGAAGTCTCAATCCGCGTTGGAGTGGCGTGGGAGACAGGCTGTGTTCACCCATGCCAAGAGGAGACCTGTTACAAGCAGTGGGATTATTACTGTTTTATTAAGATTTTATGATTACTATGAACTGAGTGCCTAATGTTTTGCCGCTGAGTATATTTTAATCCAAATCTTATGATGAGTTCATAAGATTTGGATTAAAGCAACATTTACTAGATTTTTTATAATCTTTAACTAAAAGAAGTAAAAATACATCCTGCTAATTAATAATCGTTACGATCAATCATAGTCTAACAAGAATGATAATTTATAAAATTTACTTACTTCTTATTAAAATACAATCTCAAAATAAAGTCTACATAAAAATGAGCAAAGAAATAGGTACATTCTAAAATCTTAAGTTTAAAAAGTAAAGTAAAACTTTGACCCTCAATTTGTAATTCAAATAGGTGTCTTAGTGTTATGGAATGTAAAGTATGTATTTTCTTTTTATTTATATACAAAATTATAAACAAAACACTATCAAAAAGCATAAAAAGTATAAAAAACAATACGTGTATCTAGTCACTTATTCTAATACAATTACACAAAAAAAATATTTAAGCGCTCGAAATGAGTCTTTGGGAATGCTTAAAATGAGGCACAGCCATGAAATTATTTAATAATAGATGTTTTCTTTGAACCAAAAATATATACGCACAATATGTTTTGACGCCGATAATTATTCATTGACATTGAATTATTTATTTTGACAAACATTACATTCGCCTGTATAATATTCAACTGCTACACACTACAAACCTATACTTGCAGACAATTCAAGCACATATCGATATTTGACTAATTCTGAAACACTTTTTCTTACATTAGCTTCTTAAAACAAGTATCCCACTGTCTTCCGCATCCACATTTAATTGTAACAATTTTTATTGTATCTTTGTCAATAAGTTATCATTATTGAACATGGCTCCCTATCCCTTTAGATAATCTGTATTACCTACAAATTCCTTCCTACTGATATGCTTCGAGTTTTTACTAAACATACCTTTGCTCTACGACGACCTCATTTATCTATTTATGCATTCTACGTTTGAATTGTCTGCAAGAACCAATACCAACACTTCATACCATAGAGATACATTATAAAAGCTACTAGTTATAATACATAATTGTATTGTCATTTTCGAGGTCATAAAAATAATAAAGCGTGACACGAGATTCTTACTCGTATTTTCTTTACATGCTTCAAAAGCTGGTTTGTGAGCATTCCATCATCCAATATTATTTGGATGTCTCTGTAATTATAAGGAACCAGTAATAGAATTCTATTAGATGATGGTCCCAATAGATTCTACCGAAAAAAGTATAAAATTTGTTTTAGAACAACGCGTGTCGTTTTCTTAAACGCCCGTTTAAAAATAATAAAGACCACAATGAAAGAAACCTTAATATTCTTCATGAATTAGACGTTATCAATTTTAAAGCAAAATTTATATCTAAATAGGTACATTACATGTAATTTCATTTTGACAACAGTCAACAGGACTTTTACATTTACATAAAATGCTAATATAAAACACCTCTGCTAATAGCATACAGTCCGACAGTCAATAGTAAAAATTTATAGAAATGCCTCGTTGGCACTCGGTATTTCTCTTGTTTGACATTTTAAGATGTAAAAGATGTTCAAAATTCTCTATTGAAATAACATTAGATATTTTAACTTTTACTTATATGTCAGACTGTAGTGTTCGTACATTCGATAAACATTATAAAAGCACATACATATACGTGGCCGTTTTCACTATCTCAGAAACATTTAAAATTTTCTAAAACGCTGGCAACACTGAGTACATTTTGTTACTCTGGCAAGACGTTTACCAGAGATAAGACAACGGAAACGGCCGTACTTTTTGGAAGCCTACGCTATTCGTGATTTTGTTGTTTTCGTACATTTTCTTTAGAAATTTTACAATACCAAGTTATTTTCATTTCCATCTTCGGAATTCATGTAACAGGAATGGTCGGATATGTGAGCTAGTTCCTTGGGTGTTGATCAACCGTTCACTGAAAAAAAAACAGCAATGAGTCGGTTTGATGATTTACAGATTTGCCACTTCACTACAAAGCGCAATCTAGTCATTAAATAAAAACCAACACCTTCACCATTACCATGAGTTTACATTACAGTTCTCTAATGATTTATTAATTTAGTATAGTTTGAAGTTTAAAGACCGTTACGTTCTTTCCGGTCAATTTGCTGTCAATAGTCTTTCATTTTTTTGGTCTTACCTTCATTTTCGGCCGAACTGCCATTGTTAACTTCTGAATAAGGTGAGTGGCAGCAGCTGTAAAATGAAATAAAGAAAATTTAGAACATTTATAGTTTTCTAATACAATGCCACATTCTCAGGTCTTTGTTGGCCAAAAATAATGGGATTGGATCTTGTCATACAACAAATCTGCCGTGGTCCCATATTATTATGAATGACTCTCGCCCTGTGCTAAGTCACTCCACGTTGATAAGATGGATGTGCCACTTTTCAACAATTTTGGAACAGAAGTTTTTGGAAGTACAAAAACTCCATTTTGCTTGACATTAATTAGATTTTTAACGGTCAAATCCTAACACATTTTTAAGTGTACCTAAGGCGTCACCGCAAATGGCTCAGATAAATAATGACGGGATACGCTGTCCAAGGCGTTACCCCTCTGTCAAAGGTATAAGCTAAAAAATCCTACACGTTTTATAAAACTACTTCAGCTGCCATCTTTTCCCAGACTTACCTTGACCGCCGTGCCGAACACATCACCCAGAAAAATGCCAATCTGTGCGGTATTTTCATGTAAAAATAATTCCAAGAGTTCTAGTTTGCAAAAGGACGGAGTTACCTTCCATTTCTGACTTTGTTTTAAATGATTTCGTTATTATTTACTTTATTTTTTAAATTACAAACTTATAGGTTACGCGACGAACCTTGATCACAGTTATTCCCACGATACAACCTTGTAGTGGCGTCACCGTTACATTAAAATCGGATTGTGGGCGTCTAAAAATTACATTCATTTATTTTAGGTAGATATATACCATTACAATGATATTCCGTTGAAATTATAACAATTCTTAACATTTACAAGAAGTTATCTCAATCAGACTTTACGTTTACGTCTTGCAAAAGTTACTTCGTTTAGAAGACGACTAATGTGGAAAAATATCTATGAACAAATGTCGATAGTGGAAAAGTAGGTACAGAATAAATTAATGTAGTTCGCTTTCAGCCTCCGATATGTAATCAATTATGTTGTCTGCGATAATGAAATAAAGAAGATGGAATTTTTATACTTACATTCGTCGCGCGTGATGTAATAATAATAATGGTTATAGGTGCGGAATGTTAAAAAAAATACATAAAATGAATGGTGTTCGAATTAACTTTCAACTAAATGTAAGATGTGTAAGTATAAGTTTAAAACGAAAATGTAGGGTTTTTATTTTTATTTTTAAGTAGGTTCGGTTCGCTATTATTCTCAATGTCATTCATCACAACGTTTCCCACTAACATAACGAATAATTTAACTATTTTACTAAGGCATAATTGTTACATTACTGTAAAGATTTATAATCAAGACAGTTTTAATTAAAATTTTAGGTTAATGTGTTTTACTTATTTCTGCTAACCTTCAAAGATTGCACCCCTTCTAAAATGTGAAATTTATTTAGCTACGTATACGTACGTACGTACTTTAGCAACAAAGTTAACTATTTAATTATATAATACAATCGGGTCATGTAAAAAAATCGTTTCTTTATTTTACACTAGACGCTCAGAACGATTTATCGATATCGATATTTTCGAATCATATTCCTTGCACTATCTTCTTACCCACACACCTGCAAGCTTGCGTGTTTGGATACGGAGTAAGATGCAATTCTGAGCGTGTTTGCGTGAATTTTTAAATTGTGTGTTGGTTCCATGCATGTGCGCGTATATAAAAACGCAAATTATTTTCGCGTATGTGTGTCGCCTGTTTATGTAGTAGTTACCTCGTCCCCCGCAGAAAACGACAGAATTTTTTGTTCGAGAAAATTGACCGATGCTGTCTCCCGTCCTTATTCCTCCGAGGCAAATGGGGACACCGTTTGTATCGTGAATATTACAAATTACAAACAGTAATAAGTATTATTGCAATAGTGATTTCCAGATTTACCTTTGGATTTCTGGAATAAATCCATTTTTCCGTTTTAAGTCAAATCTTAAACTGAACGGAGAATAATGAAGTTATAAAGGAGAATTACCAGGGGTCTTCCACTTTTTTAATATACACATACCATCTGCCTGGAGAGTGATCTCTCTTGAATCTTTCTTACAGCAGCAACGGCTAACCTAAAAGACCTGTGTTGCCATCATAGAGGACAGACCCAAAACAGAAACAATGTTGACCACCCAGGCCCGCAAAAGGTTGGTGGTTTGGCACTATCAACTGTCACAGAAACTGTACAGAGCCAATAACCGTAGAGAAAAAGGCACTAGCGTTACGCGCGATCTTAGGCCGGCCAATAAGAGCACAGCGATCGCCTCGATGGTTTGGCGGAATCATCTTCGAACAACCAAAATGACATTAGTACTCTATTGGGTCTGACCTCTATGGGCTACCCTAAAAGACCTGTGTTGCCATGAACAAAAAAATTGAGTACTAACTGGTGAGCGACGACAGTCCTCGGACGCGAGTTCGAGGTGCCAGTAGGAGCAGGTAGACCGGCACGGCCGTGAGGATCATCAGGCAGCCCACGCCGGTCTCGGCCGGGGAGGCCACCGCCGGGACCGCCACCACCAGGATGGTGCAGATGATGTAGATTACTGGAAGGACCATGCAAGTCAATAGGAATGGCGTACATCAACTTAAATACATACACATCACGACTTTATTCCCGGGTAGGCAGAGAATACAAAAAGTTACATAGTCAAAACCATGTTTGTTTCGCGCTTCTCAGCCACTTATAGCATAATTTTAGGATTAAGAATACATGGAAGAGATATGATAGTGACAAGGTTGCTAGCATGTCACCAAAAGCATACCTAAACCTATTTCCTTAGTCATCTCTTACGACATTCACGGAAGAAATGGAGATGCGTAACCTGACACCACACAGGAAAAAAAAGGATTTTTTTTGGGTTGTATTCTCAAGTTGGCAACCCTTTAAGTTAAAACTTGCTACAGTCTTCGGAATCTAACTTGGCGACGTTTTAAGTGTTGTGGGCGAACTCGAGCATCGCTTTTTCACGGATAAAATATTTAAAATCTTAATGTCTTGCCACGTCACATGCCGGGAACTGTACCTATTATGACTATAGTTGATAATAAAAAAAATCTTCGTTACTTACTGGGAAAGAAAAGGTTGACTTTGATGGGTCTCTCGAGGTCGGGCTTGGTCCACCTTAGCACGGGCAGGCACAGCACGGCCGCGCCGATGCTCAGCTGCGAACAGATATCCAAATATCACACTGCTACTTTGCTTCATCTACCTAGCGCCACCTATCGTTCAATAGTAGAACTTCTTCCGCAAACGTCATTAACAGTCAAAGTGGTCTACATGACGCTAGCGAAGTTTCGATGTTCGGTTGCATTGATACTACTTCCAACTTTCTCTCTTCGATTTTGGTCCCCAGGGATAACATCTGCCTGGAGAGAGATCTCTCTGTTGGAGACTTCCCCACACTACGCTTCCCATACATTTAAGGACATCAGTGTGCTAAGCCC
Source organism: Adoxophyes honmai (assembly GCA_005406045.1). Lineage (NCBI taxonomy): Eukaryota > Metazoa > Arthropoda > Insecta > Lepidoptera > Tortricidae > Adoxophyes > Adoxophyes honmai. Next base: position 76,718 of record BHDV01065313.1, on the reverse strand, counting down.
GATTATACATAGTCAGTTTTTTTTCCTGGCAATGTACACATTTAGCATTGGCAGCTTAGTGATTTAAAATTGGAAGTAGTTGTTTCGTTTTTTAAATTTGAATAGCCCTAAAGGAATATACAGGGTGGAAAAATCGAATGCCACATGGATGACAACTACCTTTAATATTGTAAACAGCACATTTTGTGTAAGGGAGACTTTCCTTTGTTTTTAAAAACAATAAATTCTGCATTTAAGGATTTATGAAAAATCGCTTGCCTCAGTCGGGACTCGAACCGGTCAAATGTGACAAAAAAATAACATGCCGTATTTTATGATGCAGATTGAAAGGGTTACTGATAAGGTTCATTTTCCTCTAAATAACAAATACAATCAGAATAACGGAAGGCCATGAAAATTTAGAACTAAAAATTAAAGAAACACTCAATAAAACAATATTCATATAAAATACTTAGTAAATTTTAGCGATTTTTTATAAATCCTTAAATGCAGAATTTATTGTTTTCAAAAACAAAGGAAAGTCTCTCTTACACAAAATGGTCTATTTACAATATTTAAGGTAGTTGCCATCCATGTGGCATTCGATTTTTCCACCCGGTATATCGAGTTGAAGGGGATGGCGGATGTTTGCTAATCTTGCTGTTTGAGGAACCATTAGCTGTGGAGGAAAGGCTGGAAAGGGAGTATGATAGATAACTCACCCAAGTAGCAAATCCAACGTAGTTAATAAGCGCATAGATATCCGAGACGGTGAGGTAGAGCAGCGACAGCAGCGCGACGGCCAGCACGGCGGGCGCGGGCGTGGCGCGCGCGGAGACCATCGTCAGCATCTCCGGCATCTGGCCCTGCGCCGCGCCCGCGTAGAACAGACTGCAGCGGGGGCATACAATAGGGATGATGACAGGGTTAAAAATACATCATTCTAATTAATCCGTAAGTTAGATTAAGGAAAAAAAATGAGACACACATTTTTTAGTTTATCAAATAATTAAACATCGACAAAGGTACAGATCGTCAAACTTCCTGAGTGGGGGCTCGTGACGTCACGTTTGAGTAAAAATTGTACTCAAACGTGACGTCACGTGAAACTTTTAGGCTCTGTATTATCGTCATTTTTCGTCTGTCAAATAAAAGAAAAAATATGGGTGCAATATTTTTTCGTAGTCTATCTGACGGACTAAATAGTTTTTTCTAGTCATCTAGCCTATTATAATAATAGCCATCTTCCAGGGTGAGGTGAAGTTTTAATCCTAAGATGGAGTTTTGTCTAGCTTTGAATACTCTTCAGTACTCTCGTGACGGACTCTTTGAGCTGTCAACGCCGCGTGGAACAGCCTGCCCCATCGGCTTAACCTCATTATAAAACATCCTTACCTACAAAAACAATACATACCATCGCGAACAGGGATTGTTGAGCCACTTACCCTATGTTTGTAACTTGGTTGCGAACACTTGCCACACTTGCTCAACAATCCCGGTTCGTGACTCTACAAACACGGAACGTCACGCCCTATTCCCTGCGAGGTAAGCAAAGACAACAGAGCGCCATTCGCTTCTATTTTGCATATTCTCTCCCATTCATCTTTCTCTACATTCACATTCATCATTCTCGTCATACTTACACGCTCAACAGTTTAGGGTACTCCTAATTTAACATCTTTAAAACGTCGTCGACCGACTTGCCCTAACACACTTCCCATGTAAATTTGTTTACACACTCTTGCTTCTTCCATTCTCTCCACGTGCCCAAACCAACGCAGCATACCTTTCTCTATTCTTGTAATAATACTCTCGTTCAGACCACACTTCTCCCTAATCACGCTATTTCGCATCCTATCAGCACCTAAGTTTAATACCACAACTAACTAACTGCTTTCTTACTATCGCAACTTCTTAAATAACCCATAATATAAAAAATATAGCTCAATATAACAAAATGTTTTATCTTCATCGTGCAAATTTTTACTGTCATAAATCCAAAGAACTGTCAAAGTTTGTCGCGCTAACGAAGTTTCGAACATCTTCATAAATACAACTTCCAACTCTCTGGACTTCGGTCGCCACAGCATCTGCCTGGAGAAATATCTCTATTGGAATCTGCCACAAATGTTCAAATACTCCTTGCCCAGCCAGTAAAAAAATGTTCAAAGACTTACCGTGAAGAAGTAAGCAGAACCCCGTTGACGGCACCGAAGGTGGAAGCAGCGACGAACAGCGGGATGGAGAGCGCGAACCAACCGAACAGGCGTTCTGCGAACGTGACTGCTACGGCGGCGCTGCCGAGTACCTTTAGAAAATAATTTGTGGAATCAGTGAACAGGTACTGTTATGATTGCTCAGCAAAAATTGAAAATGCACTTTTTGGGCGATTATTCGAGCGTTTCAACTGTCTCATTCATCTGCCTAGATTTTATATGAATCTGCTGCAGATTTTAGTATCGTTTTTGACTATTTGTTAAAGTGTTCCTGTTCCTCTAATCTAATAGAAAAATATGACTGCGCTGATGAAGGAAGGTCAACTCCTTAATGTTTAGGAGTTAAAGGATAATTCTTTCAACACCGAATGCACCTGCAAACTGGAAATTATAATTTCATTAATTAGTCAGGCCTGCTGGTGATGGAAGGTCACCCTCATTATACAAATGCTTTCAGTATGTCACAAATTTGAAGTCGGTTTTTTTTTGTTTAAAATTATTACAGAAAAGTGTCTACGAATGAGACGGTTTGAAACGCCCGAATAAATGCCCTTTTGAGGAAGTAAACCTTTGGAGACGGCGAAGCATCCGAAAGTGATCATGAATGAAATGCACGATTAGGCAAAGTGAACAATTCAAAAAACTGAGCTATAGGTAGGTATGTACTTACAGTTCAGTTACTGTTTGCCCTTTTGGTGCTATTTAGCACGAATTGTTATAAGTATTTTACATACATACATACATTACATACATAACCGTCACGCCTTATTCCCTGCGGGGTAGGCGGAGACAACAGAGCGCCATTTGCATCTATTCTGACATACTTCTCTCGCTTCACTCACTTTCATCACTCTCGTCATACACGCTCGTCGATTTCGGGTAGGTACTCCTAATTTGGGCTTTGTCATACATCGCCGATCTGGTCGATATACGTTTTTCGAGGGCGCCCCCGACCGCCGTATATAAGTATTTTATTGCATGCATAAGTTACTATACTGGTATTTATTTTCAGATAGGTTCACCCAAAGTTTTTTCGGTGTCCGATTTAATCCTTAGTTAGTTTGTTTGTTTGTTTGTTTGTCCGTCTTTCACGGCTAAACGGAGCGATGGATTGACGTGATTTTTTAGGTAGAGATAGTTTAGGGCGCGGAGAGTGACATAGGCTACTTTTTATCCCGGAAAAGATTGATGTTCCCGAGGGAAAACAAAAATATAGTTTGCTTGATAGATCGATATCGATCGACGATAGATCGATATCAATCGATAACCGATCGATAGATGATAGATCGATGGCGCCGTGTGTCGTTTGAAACGAGAAGTTTTCTTATAGTTGTGCTTTATACCGCAATATAACCGAGTTCCACGCGGGCGGAGCCGCGGGCGGAAAGCTAGTAAATTATATTTCTGTCTTTCATTCTTTCTAGTTACCTCAGTGGGCGACAGCGTGGTGTAAAACGCGATGTTCGTGAAGGTGTAGACGACGGTGACGAGCGCGCACGAGATGGCGATGGCACGAGGAAGGTTCTTTACGGGGTCCTTCAGCTCCTCGATGATGAAGTTCAGGTAGTTCCTGGAAGGTCGGTTAGAGAGCCGTCAGTCACATCACATCAGTCTACACTTTCTTCCTTCAAGTCCGGGTGATGAGTTAAATCGTTTTGTGCGATGAGCTTTCAATTCTGATACGCGAGTATACTCGATGACAATATTGTAGCGCCCCAGCGCCACATTCGTCGAATAGCCGAACTAGACGATTAAAAATCGCGCTAAAGAAGTTTCGACGAACGGTTGCATAAATACAACTTCCAACTTCCTCACGGAGGACTTCGGTCCCCAGGCATAATATCTGCCTGGAGATCTTTCTGTTGGAATCTTTCCCACAATCAGGGTGACACATAAGACGTAATACAAAACAAACTTATCCGACTCAGTTGTTGAAAACTAATATAATGCAATTAGTGAATCATTAAGATTGGCCTTGCTTAACTTTTGTTAAATTTCTAACAAAAATAATAATTTAAATCTTGAATTATGGACACCCTACAGCAAGTAATTAGCTGTCAAATGAACTTGTAAAATTATTTTATCTCTGCACTCAGTGGCAGGTAATAATAATTGCGATACTAGAGTCTGGCTAACGTGAGTCTGACCTGAGAAAACGCGGCAAATTTAAAAAATCTTTATATGGTATTACTAACTATAGTAGGAGAAAACTGTTTTGGTACTTGACAATTTTTTATAGTACTTAATTAGTTTTCAAACTAAATGATACAACTATCTATTTATACAGATGAATTTGAAGATGATTTTGATTATGACTCATGAATAAATGGCTTTATTACTTTATAAATTTGTTTTAATAAAAAATACATTAGGTGTATTAATTTATTATTGACTACTAAGTACTATAGAGCTACGGGGGTTTAGTTAATAGGTAACTTTGTAAATAAAAACTGTTCTTGAGAATATTCTGATTTATTTCGATAGTTTTCTATATACATATTGACAAATCTATTCTGTTTTTCTGAGACATCTTAATATTCTTCTTTTTAATGTATTCCAAATTTACATAATTATGTAATACCTGTTCTACATCCCTCCTCCTTACAATTGGAGGGGGTCCTACTCTACCCTATAGCCCTACCTATCGACGGGCATGAACATAACACAGCCAGCCTTTACTAGAGGCTAATCACACACAACACATCTCTATTTATAATTTATATTGTTAAATTTAAATAAAGTAAAAATTTCATTAGAGGTGGGTATGATTTTAACTATAGAAAAACCGTCGCAAAAACAATAGTTATGAATGCAATCTATTCTGAAACAATTTTCAATACAATATTATTTAAGAAAATATTAAAAAAAATGACAATGTTAAAGTTTAAAAATCCTAATCTCGACAGCTATTCAAACTTATTTCTATCAAGTTTCTTTAGCGTGGCCTCGACCTTGAACACCAATCCAGTGTTCACCAGGCTGCCCTCATGCCAGTCTCCCAGCTGCTTCGACGCTCACCATGAACTTTGACACAGGAAAATAAAATTTTGTTTATACATAATCAACATGCTAACATGCAATGAATATATACGTTTCAGATTTAAATTTCATTGTATAAATATACTAGCTGTGCGCGCGACTCCGTCCGCGTGGAATAGTGACTAATTTCCCCCGTTTTTACCACGTTTTCCCATATTTCTTCGCTCCTATTTGTCGCAGCGTGATGTTATATAGCCTAAAGCCTTCCTCGATAAATGGTCTATTCAACACAAAAACAATTTTTCAAATCGAACCAGTAGTTCCTGAGATTAGCGCGTTCAAACAAACAAACAAACAAACTCTTCAGCTTTATAATATTAGTATAGATTTTCCTTTGAATTCAAACAGTTCTTGTTCAATTGGAGGCATGAGCAACAACCATAAATGTATAAAGGTTAACATATTTATTAATGAATAAATATAAAATAAGGTTTAAATACCAATTTTGATTTCTCTTCCTCCTCTTCGGGATAATAAGCGTCTGCCTCTCATAATCACTGCCTGCATTCGCTGGAACCTCTGCTCCATAAAATCTTATCCATATCATCTTCTGCAAAACAAGGTGTAAAATGGATATAATATATATGAAGGTCCTCGACAATTTGACACATCCAAAACAGTGAACTCTTTTTTTGACCAATCACTAATATAACTAGACAAGAAATATTTTTTATCTTTGAGTACATCTTTCCGAAACTAAGCAAATAAATGATTATAACTCTAAATTGATGCAAAAACATACCCGTCGGTTAGTGAAGATATTTATTTTAAGAATTAACATAGTCTGAGTTTCTATTAAAGATTTCTTCTCCAAATTTTAAGACTTCTTCTACAGTCTTTTTAATATCGTAGAGTCCTTGAATATCTTCAAGATTTTCTATAAGCAAGAAATAGTATTATAATATAGTAAATACAACATCATTTAATAATGCATAGAGAATACATGCAAAAAAATATCAAGATTAAAGGTCATACTAACCTAAAAAATCTGAGATCGTGAGTAAACATTGTTCTTTTTCTTGGAAAACAATTTCTTTCTCCTCTTGTTTTTGTCTAAACTTACTAATCATCGTATTTCGCAATTTTCTCACGTTACCTTTCAATGTTTTACCCATAATAAAGCAATTTATTGAACTCAAATATAAATCGTAGCACAACACTGACACAACGTTTGACGTAATGAGACGTATCTTTGGCAGATTAATAATGTTGGCATATAAAACTTTTTAGAAAAATCCCAAGTCGCACTCTCGTTAGTTCTACTCTAGGTGCTTTCAGCAATTTCTAATAATGCATTCATTTAAATAATAAGCCAAGTTGAGTTGTTTTTAAATTTATTTTAAACTACATAATAAAATTGTGTAAAGTTCTTAGATGTATGTAAACAGGTGCTCGATGTGATCACCACCCTCTCGGCAACACAAGTCTGCACGTAGTCTTAGATTCGACTTCAGTCTACCGTGTACAAACTCGTTGGTTTTGACGGCATCGAAAGATTGTATTATTTTTTCACGGAGTTCTGTGCATGACAGTGTTGTATCCTCGTTGGTAAATTTATACGCCTTTTGATGTCACTCCACAAAAAACTACGCTACGGGCTACGGGGCGGCCACGCGACTGGACCACTGCGTCCAATCCAGCGGTCAGGAAACTGTTGGTCCAGAGATAGGCACGAACCCGCAAAGAAAAGTGAACTGGAGCCCCGTTTTGTTGAAAATATGTACATGTTTTCTATGTTATGATGTGAAATTTCTTGCAGTAGAGTTGGTAGTACATTTCTTAGCACGTCTTCGTACTTGGTTCAGTTTAGGGTAATAAAATATGGCTCTATGACACAATCGTTGAGGATTCCAATGCTCGTTATGGATATTTATTTTAACAAACCTAGCCTGCTAAAAGTGGCTTCATCTGTTCACAAAGTGTTCTGGTGTAGATTTGATTGCAACCACTGGCAAAATTGGACCCTTCTGGGGTATCTGCTAAAAAGATGTCGAGCACCCTTTAGAAATGAAAGTGATGAAATCCTTCGGTGTTTAACAGACGCCAAATAGAGTTGTCCCAAATCGTGATGCCGCTTTTCTAGTGCTGGCTTCTGGGTAACGTTGCAAAAATACCTGAGTAGGTACTCTCGTTCTTATAGCGTCTGAATATCGTAGTTTTCTCTACTTTGAGCATGTACTGGAACTCTAAATTGACCAAAACCCCTCAAATTTTGGACTGTAGAGTTTATAACAGCCGGGTTGGAGTTGGAGACTCGGGGTATCTTAGGTGAAATAGGGTTTGTGTTTGCACCGTGATCGATGACTTAAAATAAAATTCCACCATGTCCGACAGCTTAATATGGGTGTACGGATAGGCAGAAGACATCGTAACATAACACTAAACTTGAACTTATTCAATTCGATACATTTTTGGGAGAGAAACTCATAAAAACTAGAAATCAATTCGAGATGTTTGTTATGACAAGTAACGTCACCGTGTCAGAATGTGTTTTATTCATCAATTACCGGCCAAGATAAAAGAGTATTTACTATGAAACTGATTTCAAACTCTTTACACTTAACAAGTTGTGTTAGGGTAACCATGAGGAGCAGAAAATAACAGGACTACTTAAAAAAATTAAAAACGATACTTCCAATTAGTTTAACAATACGGGACGTAGTGGGATCTTTAAGTATTAAGGTAACTTCTATAAATAAATGGTTTTGTATCACGTCTTATGTGTCACCCTGTATTTTGTCATTAAACCTTGGATGAACTACCGAATATACGAATACCGTTTTTTTAAGTTACCTACGTCTTCATTTTATGTTTTTGTTTTTAAATAAATATGTTTTTTCTTTTTACAATAACATTTTGAAAAATCTCACGTGAGAATTGGTGGGTGGAGAAGGGGGTTGAATAAAATCTCACGACATCTCACCAGGGGAGTGGTGGAAGATTTAGAAAATTTAAAAAAACACCTCACGTAATTTATGGACGCCCCCTAAGTCCTACGTACCATCCGTTGTAAGCGAAGAGTCCAGAATAGAAGGATAGAGCAATAGACGTAACATCGCTCGTCGTGCCCTCGAAGGAGAAGTGCTCTGTTTTACCTGGACAAACAAATAAATTGGTTTAGTACCTATTATAAACTAGCTTTTGCCCGCGGCTCCGCTCGCGTTAAATTCGTGGTATCACAGAAGAGATAGCACACATACCAATTTTATAGCTTTCTACATTGAAAACTTCCACTTCTCACCTTAGGGAAATGGGGGGTTTTGAAGAGACAAAATGTAGCCTATGTCACTCTCCATGCCCTAAACTATCTCTACCTAAAAAATCACGTCAATCCAAAGTCAAAGTCAAAGTCAAAGTCAAATCATTTATTTGCGAGAACTACGGTATTTTACAGCTGGTACATACATTTAACACAAGATTGATCATCATAGTTCACCATAATAGTGGTATGCAAATATTAGTTATACATTTTCATTCAACATTATTCAACATCAGTATTAGTTAGTCATTAACAATAGTAAATAAAAAATAAGAACAGAACGAAAGCGGTACATTGCACTGAATTATTAAATCACACGAATTATCAATTATCCATCGCTCCGTTTAGCCGTGAAAGACGGACAAACAAACAAACAAACACACTTTCACATATGTATTGGTACGGATTACACAATTTATACATACTTAATACAAGGTAGCATTTAATAGACAGTCAATATTTTAACCAGTGGTCCGGTATATGCGTCTGAAAACCCCTGTAAAATATTTACTGAATATGTTCACTGTTAACCTTGTGGGAGGCAAGTGCTTCATCGCTTTTCAGGTCAATGCGCCCTGTGTGTCGCATCACTGTGTATTGCATTATGTTCCATCTTGTATAAGACTTGTATATCCCCGTGTGGTGCCGGGTTAGAATAGCACCTCCCCCTTTCATCCCGTGGGTGTCGTAAGAGTCGACTCTGGGAAATGGTTGGTGTGTTGTGGGCGATGGGCTAGCAACCTGTCACCACTATATCACGTTTGACCATCTGGTTTGACCACCACAATTTGCTAAACGTGGCACTGGATATTTGAATTCATGTGCTCTGCCTACCCCTCATGGGAATACAGGCGTGATAATATGTAATGAATGTATGTATGTTGTTTAAGACTATAAGCGCTAATTTGTTTCATTGAATAGCATGTACCCTTAGGTGATTGGCTGCGAACTAATATATGGAAGCATAAAGCGATTTTTTCAGGCCATTTTCTTTTTCCACATGCGCAAGATTTCCATTCTTTCCCCTGTTTATTTCGGATCTCAATTACATGGCAACACCCGCGACCTGACTTGTTCGAGGTAGACTACCCGTCACTTTCTGGCGTCTCTAGTTAGGTCTATCTCGGGCGTATCTCTACCCGCGCCTTGCTGGGCTAAAGCGCGTTAAAGGGGGTGATCGACAGGTGAGTAAAACCGACGGTTTTGTGGCTCGTCGGTAAAGCTCGCCAGTGGATCACTGCAAAACCGGGGTCTTATAAACCGACGAGCCTGGCTCGCGGCTCGTCGTCTTGCTATATTTTTTCTCGGCTCGCCACGCAAAACCGCGTGTCGATCACCACCGGCGAGCCGAGCCGTCCGTCAGTAACGTCAGTTTTCGGACGGACGTGCACCAGAAGAGCTGTTTACCTACTCGGAAACAAACTGAACTACTACTTCGTAACGTGCTCAGTCCGTGTTACAATTAAATAATGGATCTACGTACACGTATCTCACTATTCGATCAGTGCCAACGAGCCACGAGCCAGGCTCGTCGGTTTTCAAAACCACGGCTTTACTCGCCAGTCGATCAGTGCCAACGAGCCGAGCCAAGCTCGTCGGTTTTCAAAACCGCGGTTTTAATCGCCTGTCGATCACCCCCTTTACAGACTAAGCAGATACGATAATATTTCTGATTATTTTTCCATATGTCTGTGCCAACAGATACTTGACGGTAAAATCTAAATTATCCGCACTGTGTGTGTTAACTCATTGAATTGTATATGGATATTGACAGATAACCGTTCAGTTACACAGATATTTGAAACCATAATTTGTATAATCTTGAAAGTCAAATTTATCTATCGCGATGATTTCGCCGGCTGACGGAAGGCGTCGGCGTCTTCTTATTAAATGATTGGGCAGATCCGGGTCTCGGCGCTTGTATCCAATTCAATTAGGAACTGTTACTATACTTGCACCGCGGGTGGTGACTCTGCGGGGTTTTATTAAGGGGCTTGCCGCTACTTTTACGGCTGTTTTCTTGTCGTGTGGTTTAGAATAAGGGTGTTTCCATAAGGCTAGCTTTACACCTGTAAGTTTTACTTACGTAAGTAAGGACACGGCTATAAGCTAGAATGAGATAGCGATACTCATTTCTCTCATTAGCAGATAGCTGCGTCCCTACTTACGTAAGTAGGTAAAACTTACAAGTGCAAAGCTGGCATAAAGCAAGGTTACCGACACAGACAAGAAGACCGAACACGCAAAAGCTATATAGACTATACCATGATAATTCACATTCCGTGGCTTCTAGCATATTTTTAAGATTTTGAGTTGTCAGGTACCTAGATATAATAGTGACAGGTTGCTAGCCTGTCGACTAAAGACTATGAAAAAGAATTGTAACTAGTAAGCTACAAAAAATAAGTTTTTTAACATGATTCGTTGATTGATTCGTATACCCCTAAGGGTGGTCTGTTTCTGGTCTTCCTTTTTGGGACACCCAGTAACATTTAGTCACCGGAACGTTCGCATTGGACTTGTCATAAAGAATCCTACTTCCATCACTCCTAGAATTCTCCTGAAATTACTGGCTGAAAAGAAACCGATAATTGGTGCCTGGCGAAACACTCGTCGATAAACCAATTTGCGGCGAATTGCCTGCATTGTGGCTCGAATAAAGAACGACGCCAAGACGCCATCTTGCCCTTGCCGCAATTACAGGCTGTCAGAGTTCAACGTGCTTAGATTTTAATGTCAGAAGTATTTGGTGAGACTACAGATATTTAATTCGATGGATTCGATACACAGGGTGCTCGAAAATTTAATGTAAATATTTAACCAGTGCTCAGGTACACACGCTAAAACCCCTGTGATGTTTTTTCCCGGAATTTTCATGTACAAAAAACTAAGTTCTGATTTTCCGCCTAGTGTCGCTGCGTTGAGCAGGAATAACAATAGTAGCTGCAGGTGCACGCCGGCTAAAACGGGGCTTGCAGAGCCGTATAAAATAGGCATAACACAGGATGCACTGACCTGAAAATTTGACTGACCACTGGTCAAAATATTTACAGTAAATTTTCGGCCACACCAAATAAAATGTGCGCTTAATCCTCTTAGTCACCTTTTACAACACCCACAGAAGAATTGGAGAGGTGTTATTCTAAACCCACTTAATCACAGCCTATTATTTATTTATACGTATTTCGTACACTAAACTACATAATACTTGATGTACGGAGCGCGCACTCTTTTGTTTCTCGCAAGGTCGCCATAAACTTTTTATTCTAAAACAGCCCGACATTTATACAAAGAATGAAGATATACGGCCTTTTAATTTTCAAGTTGTTTGACCCAAATCTCGTCTTTCATTGCACGTATTGGTTTTATTGAAGTCCATCTGTTCACACAAAACTGTTCATACTGGTTATGGCCGGACATGGTTGTATTTGCTGATGCGTCAGCACCTGTTATTTAATCAAAAGATGGCCTTGAAGGGAGATGATTTATTTTTCATTAAAAGTACGTATTAAATAGTTGGCGTCACGCGTCTTGATGTTGTTGTAATTAATAAAAATAATCGATATCGATCGAATCGAAAAAATATCGACAATATACAGGGTGGCCGAAAACTCACCGTAAATATTTTTAACCAGTGGTATTATGTGTCTGAAAATCTCTGTAAAGAACTTCCTAAAAAATTTCGTTAATGTGGGAGACAAATGTTTCATCGCTTTTCGGTCACTGCGCTTTGTGTTTTACCTACCTTACGTCCCGTACGCGCAAGTCCCGTTAGCACATGCTATCATTTGATATTGTGATGCTACGCGGTTAACTAAAAGCCGGAATACAAAAGACTAGGCAATATTTTCAGATCATCGGAACTTTTTTATATGAAAATTTCGGGGAAAAAATCATTGGGGATTTCAAAGGCGTATACCCGACCACATACCGTCAATTTCCCGGAAATCGGAAATTATTTCCGACTACCTTATACATACCATTTATTTTCTAAAGCGTGTCACACACTAAGCAGATACGGTAAGATATCTGTTACTGAACAGATATCTATCAATATCGCTCCCTATACAATTCAATGATCTACCACACACAGCGCAGATTTATCGTCGAGTATCTGTTGGTACCGACATATGGAAAGGTGGCATTTATACCTACGCATCCTTACCAATATATAAATGTGAAAGTGTGTTTGTTTGTTTGTTTGTTTGTTTGTTTGTTTGTTTGTTTGTCCGTCTTTCACGGCTAAACGGAGCGATGGATTGACGTGATTTTTTAGGTAGAGATAGTTTAGGGCACGGAGAGTGACATAGGCTACTTTTTATCCCGGAAAAAATTGATGTTCCCGAGGGAAAACAAAAATATAGTTTGCTTGATAGATCGATATCGATCGATGATAGATCGATATCAATCGATAACCGATCGATAGATGATAGATCGATGACGTTTGAACGAGAAGTTTTCTTATAGTTGTGCTTTATACCGCAATATAACCGAGTTCCACGCGGGCGGAGCCGCGGGCGGAAAGCTAGTATAAAATATGATCGTATATTTTGGGACTTTTTGCCAACATTTATAACCCAAGCCAACTCACCCCTGCAGAGCTGGTAGATGCCGGCGGCGATGATGATGAAGAGCGCCAGCAGCTTGGCGTACGTGAACCAGTCCTGCACGCGGGTGGCCGCGCGGACCGACCAGCAGTTCACGAACGTCAGGAGCACTGGGGGAAACCAGAACACCTTGGTAAGTACAGTCAGGGAATCTGAATGTTTAGCAGGTTGACCGCCTTCATAATTTGTTCGCATTATAGGACAAACTCCACCATGAAGTTTAATATTGAGTATTTATGTCATGCAACTGGCTGGAAATAGCAATAAGGCCAATTTTAGAAGTATCTCAACTTCCTAAACATCCAATTTCCCTGACTGTACTGTACAAGTGTCGTCATACGATCAAAACACGAGTCACTCTCATCTGTGTGTCACGCATCAGTTTTTATGGGTACTGACAACGCCTCCTGGCGGCAAGTTTACACAACTGTCGTGATCGATGAGACAAGTAGCCTTCCCATGCGTACTCACGTCACGCGAAACTTAAAATTTTTTGTTTCTCATTTTTTGTTTGTCAAATGAAAGAAAAAATACGTGTACAATATTTTTCAGAAATCTATCTGAGGGATTAAATAGTTTTTTTGGGTCAACTACCCAATTATGCCAAAATGTTAAACTTTGAATTTCCTCGACTGTGATGTGCTTGGATAACTCACGTATACAGCAGGCTGCAAGCAGGCGGGTTGCATCTTCGGGTGGGTCGCATTCGGGGAAGATCGGCTTCAGCACGTACACGCTGAACGTTAGTGCTACGATGGCCTGCGGGACAGAGAGAGGTATACGTTAGGACTTGTCGTAAGCAGCAGTGCGAGCTGAGTTTTGTGCAGACATGAGTTTACTTTATTTTCTCACGTTTAACTATCTGGTTACCCTGAAATTGCTAAACGTGGCACTGGATTTTTGAATTCATGTGCTCTGCCTACCCCTTTTGGGAATACAGGCGTGAGAATATGTATGTATGTATGTATGAATTTACTTCTACAAGGTGGGCAGAAATTGACCGTTAATATTTTAACCATGGTCTGGTATATGCGTTTGAAAACCCTTGTAAAATCTTAATCATTGACTTTTGGGAGACAAATGTTTCTTTTCAGGTCATTGCGCCCTGTGCATAACCTACCTTACGTCCCGTACGCTAGTTCCGTTAGTCGGCGGATACACACCTGCAATCGTTCGACATTGCGATACAACGCGGTTGACTACGAGCCAGGGTAGATACAATAAGACAAGGCAATATATTCAGGTTTTCGTAAAAGAATATTGGATACGCTCAGCGTATATGGACATAATATTTTGCAAAAAAAATGTGAAGGACCGTGTGAGGAAATACTTATATAACTACGTACACTTTTACAAGGGGTTTGGAGATAGGTAAATTTATATTACGAGCGTTTGGGGTACCTGAGTGTGGCTGTGGCTGGAGTCTCGGTCTTGTATCCCAGCAGTTGAGGCAGTACCGCGTGGCGGCAGGAGTTTCAGCGACGGCGGCGGTGGCGGTCGTCGACGTAGGTACCTAATTCGTATTTAACTGCACTGGCCAGGCGTAACACAATGCAGTCTTGGCTTAGTCTGTCTATTTAACTAACACTAAAACACTAAATTTATAACCAAAAGTGGGAACGGAGCACAACGCGGCGTGGATTGTCACGGAAAAAACGGCAATGACAACCATCTTGAAAAATGTTTGGTCTTCTAGAGGTCCAACCAATCACAGGCGGGAGTGTCATGGCGGTGCTTGGTCTGTCTCTTTCACTCCCACAAACGCATCGTAAGAGGAAGGGAGACAGGAAAACAGGAAATAAAGTGTACGTAGTCAAATTAATCCTATTAATTAATAAAGCGCTTCCGGCGCGACTGGAATTGGTTAACACATAGAGAACTAGATGTCGCTAGTAGTTCAAAATCAAGTAAGCTGCGCAAGCAAATATTACATGAAAATTCCAGGAAAAAAACTTCACAGGGGTTTTCAGATGCGTACACCCGACTACTGGTATAAGTATTTGTTTAGCTTAGGTAGTTTTAGATCATCTCATAATTTTTCTTTTTTCTGTAAGTTTATACGTTCCTAGTATCCTGTCAATTGCCCGAAGGTTAACTGAGCTCCCCTCAGCAATAAGCTCGCCTTTGTACATGAAGCAATCCTATAACTTATTTTATGTGCAATAAAGAGTCATACAATACAATAAACATTCTGTCATGTCTGTATTGACACAACGTGGCCCCATGTTGGGCGCCAATAGTAAAGAAAGATCCCGACGCATAGAATGTACACAATAAACGATACGGTCGGGATTTGGTCTGGATTTAGTTTAAATAAACGACAAATAAAGATGGAAACAAATCTCTGTTTGTTGCCAATAAACGTTTAACTTCCAGCCATGTAACTCTATCACATTGTGTATCGCGATCGTTACTAGGCAACATTTTCAGAATTACCTAACTTTTTTTTACATGGGAATTCGGGGAAAAATTTTCAGTGGGGTTTTCAAGAGCATACCCGACCACTAATAATATTTACGGTCAATTTCCGGACACCCTGTACATATACAAAAAAAAAATAGTAATAGAAGAGCTTGGTTTAAAATTTGACGACACACGTATCTACGCTAGCGTTTCCATTTGAAAAAACAGCCAGCCTTCAACTAACGTTAAAAGTTAAAACAACAACATTAAGTATGTAATATTTTTACTAACATTGTAACGGATAAAAATCACGATAACATCAAAACAATAAAGCTCGTATTGTGAACATCGAACGTCGCTTAGCTTTTACAAGGTCGATCAGACCTGTCCTTTTATTGACGTCACAGGGGTATAATAAACAGAGCATAGACGACCTAGAAGTTGCCTACGCAAATCATTTACATACTGTCTCCAAGGCATAACACTGGTAGGTAGGTTCTGAGTGACGTCGGGTTTAGAATAAGATCTTCTTTTCTAGTTTATTTAAATGCACCCTTAGGGCTATATTTCACCGGGACACCACGGCGGCGTAACCAGTCGTCGCTACCAACAAAATGTATACAGCTCTATAGGGATTAGGGAGTTACTCACCTGGTGTCCGTTAGGTTGGGCAACCATATCATACATTTTGTTGGTAGCGACGACTGGGTCCGCCGCCGTGGTGTCCCGGTGAAATATAGCCCTTAGGGTCACCGCAAAACGCGGTCTGAAAAAGCTTTAGTTATGTTAACGCAATTTAAGAGCGGAAAAAGCGTCAATCGGCTCGGCTACCCTCGGCCCACACGAAACGAGCCGATTGACGCCTTGTTCGCTCTTATTGCGTTGACATAACGCTTTTTCCGTCCGCGTTTTGCCGAAAAGGCGTCGACTAATGTGGGGAGACCGTTAGGCCGCACACGGGTCACTGGCCACAGCCACAAACGCCGCCACGAGAAGCTAGACGCAGCTACAAAAGTAGTTGAAGCGCGACAGCCACTTGTTTAGTTCAGACAGCTGTTTAGTGGCGGCGGGCAAGAAGCGAGCTGCGACGATTGTAGCGTGTGGCGGCCAGCGTCAACCGTGTGCAGCGAGTCCATGTATGAAAACTACAGGAAATATCGCGGTGGCGTTTTGTGGCTATTTTTTGACTCTTAGGACAAACGAAACTAGAATAAAATTTAGATCGCAGTTAGCGATCACAGTACATAGTTAGATAACATAACATCGCCGTAAAAGTAGCGGTGTGACAGTGACCTCTTGTGGATTAGTTACTTAGGTATCTATTTGTCGTTGGAAATTTTCATGGATACTACCCATCCGTAATTAAAAAGTGTAGTGAACAGTAAATCGTTGTCGTTAAAATGGTTTTAGCGCGTCAAGGTTGCGGCAAATTACCTTAATGGGTAGAAGACAGTTTTAGGCAACAATGGCGGACGTAACCGTATCGTGATAGGTTTTAGAGTTCCGTATTTTGTACAAAAATATAACATAAAAATTGCGCTCAAATTTCCGAACGGGATAATCAGAGCACAGTAGGTACCAATTTTTGAAAATCCCAGTGAAGATTTTTTTTACGAAATTATGAAAATCTGAAAACATTGCTCAGTCTATTGTAAGCCGGATGTCAGTGAATCGCCCAGCATCGCAATGTCAATCAAACGATCGACACAGTCCCCTTAGCACGACAGGGCGCGAGTAGAGATACGCGCGACATAGACTATACCAGTCACTGTCTAACTAGAGACGTCAAAAAGTGACAGGTAGACTATCACGCGCGCGACGCGACTAGCTAGAGCGTGTTCCGTGCTAAGCCTACAGCTCTATCACTCACGTGCTAAAATAGTTTTGTCTCGTTCTAGTCTGCAATACGTTAGAATGCATTTTTTGATTTCGTTTTTAGCCAATCAAATTGCAGTGCCATTGCGCAGGAAAATCTTTAACAGCCATTGGCTAATATACTGCGTCCGACGCTGGCAACTCCGGAGATGAGCGAGAAAGTAAGATTTCATCTGTTATTGCACATTCTGCCTATAAGGTTCTTATTGAATCCGTACCAATATATAAATGTGAAAAGTGTGTTTGTTTGTTTGTCCGTCTTTCACGGCTAAACGGAGCGATGAATTGACGTGATTTTTTAGGTAAGGATAGTTTAGGGCACGGAGAGTGACATAGGCTACTTTTTATCCCGAAAAAAATTGATGTTCCCGAGGGAAAACAAAAATATAGTTTGCTTGATAGATCGATATCGATCGATGATAGATCGATATCAATCGATAACCGATCGATAGATGATAGATCGATGGCGCCGTGTGTCGTTTGAAACGAGAAGTTTTCTTATAGTTGTGGTTTATACCGCAATATAACCGAGTTCCACGCGGGCGGAGCCGCGGGCGGAAAGCTAGTTGGTTATACATTCGTTTTCATTCGGTACTCGCCTGCTCGTCGGCGCGGCCGAAGATTGCCGACCTAACTTAAATTTGTGGTACACCGGTACTTGCTTACCTGGGAGCAAGGCCGCACGATCATGCACTCGATCCAGAGCCTGATGAAGGCTGCGAAGGGCCCGAAGGTCTCCATGATGTAGGCGTAGTCAGCGCCGCTCTTCCGGATCATCGTTCCCAACTCCGCGTAGCAGTACGCGCCGACCTAACGACAAGGATATCACAATTATGGTTTTATCACAGAATAGATAATAGTACAAGTTTTACACGACCCCTAGCGCCATCTACCATCGAGTAGTAGAGCTTACAACATACGAGTACAATTTAAAATGAGCATGAGTTTTGACTGTCATAACATTACGTGATAACAGTGCGACGCACATGATCAAGTGCGAGCGTGAGGGCAATATTACAAGCGTGCGATAGAGATAGATAACAGCGGGTCAATGCTCGAATTGCTAAATAGTCAAAACCATTAGTATTTCGCAGTTTGTAGCCACTTTCAGCATCGTTTTATGTTTAATAAACAGATGAAATAGGTATAATAGTGACAGGTTGCCAGCCTGTCGCCTAAAGCATACCTTAACCTATTTCCTTAGTCACTGCTATCGACATCCGTGACAGAAATGGTGATATTCTAAGCCCGCTACCTCACAAAATCCTACAAAATAATTTAATGAGCCTTGATGACATTTTGTTCATTACGATTTTAATTTTTAGGGTTCCGTACCTCAAAAGGAAAAAACGGAACCCTTATAGGATCACTTTGTTGTCCGTCTGTCCGTCCGTCCGTCCGTCCGTCCGTCCGTCCGTCCGTCTGTCAAGACCCTTTTTCTCAGGAACGCGTGGAGGTATGAAGCTGAAATTTATATCAATTACTCAGGTCTACTGTCCCTTGAAGCTGTGAAAAAATCAAACTTCTAAGCCAACGCAATCAAAAGATACAGCCGTTTATGCCGCAAATTTTCGACACTTGCAAGGGAATCAAAACCTACAGGGTGCTTCCCGTGAACTCAGAATCTTGAAATTTGGTACGAAGAAACGTCTTATAGCATAGATAAAGGAAAAATTACGAAAACCATAAATTTTTAGTTACATCACGTAATATATATTTTTTTAATAATTTTAAACTTACTACCCATTTCCTCGTAAACGCGTAAAGGTATTAAATTGAAATTCATACCAAATACTCAGGTCTATAATACCTTTAAGCTGTAACAAAATCAAACTTCTATGTCAACGCAATCAAAAGAAACAGCAATTTAAGCTGCATATTTTGAAACTCGCAAGTACTCGCAAGGGAATCAAAACCTAAAGGGTACTTCCAGTCGACCTAGAATCTTGAAATTTGGCATAAAGCAACGTTTTATAGCACACATAAAGGAAAAATTCCGAAAACCTTAAATTTTTAGTTACATTACAAAATATATATTTTTTAATAAATATAAACTTATTCCTCGATTGTCGTAATGAACGAACTTTGTAAACCTTGCAGGTTTGTACGGAACCCTCGGTGCGCGAGTCCGACTCGCACTTGGCCGGTTTTTTTTATATTATAACACGGGTAAATGAGATGTCACGGGATGTGGCTATGAAAAAGTAGCCATGGTTTTTGACTATATATCGTGCACTTGCCTACATAATTTAGGAATACAGGCGTATACTTGTCTTTATGTATTGGTTTCGACCAGTAAATTTTAAATTCATTTTGATTCTGAGTGCGGATTCCCCACCATGTTCACCAAGAACATAAACAAGAAAACATCGCCAAATGAAAACAAAAGAGCAATTTAAAATCTACTTAAGTATGAAAAATCTCCGATAACAAGTCTCTCGAGCAATCAGAGATGGATTTAATCGGCTTGAGTGCTCCAAGATTCTACTGGCTCATCTTAATTGGGAAGTTGAAAGAAGATTAAAAATTTATTAAGCACGAATCTTTGCCATTGAACCTATTATTTTCTATTTACCTACCTATCTATACGTTGTTTACTTTAAGATCAGAATTGTAACGGACATAACTTGAAATTATCTCTGGAGTCCAAAGGTAAAACTGGAAATTATTGATGCAAAATACACTTTCTATTATTTGCCATAATGTTACCAACTCAAACATCATTTTAATTTGCAGCGATAGCTTGGGTTGGATAGCCTCTAGACTCGAGTAAAGATTCTTGTCGACCCAAGTAGTTTAGAATGCATGCGGCGACCGCATTTGGTAGGTAATTGCAGCTTTTAACATACACACATACACATACCTACGTCACGCCTGTATTCCCAAATGGGGTAGGCAGAGCACACGAAACGCTACATAAACAAACCCATGACTATTTAAAGTATTGTAGCCGCTTCTGGCATATTTTTTAAGGTTTAAGTTCAGAGGTACGGTGATTAGCATTAATATCTGCCACGTAGAAGCGTGCAAAAACATCTGACTGGTCCTACTGCCCCTGGTAATAGAGTCGTATCAGATATTAATGCAGCCTTAGGCTCAATTCACACCAGAAGAGCAGCGCAGCGCGGCGTAGCGCAGCGACCCGCTCCGTGGAGAATGCGCGAAGATTCCTGCGACTGCTCGAGAAGCCGCTGGAATGCGTAGGAAGTCGCTGGAATTTACATAATTATTGACATATTGACATATGTATTGACAGCGGCCGTCGCGACTACTCGAGCATCCTCGGGCATTCCCGCGACAGCTCGCGCAGTCGCACGGCTTTGTTTATGGAATGCGCTGGAATTCCCCCGGATCCGCGGGCATCCGCGCGCATCGTTAGAGTTTCTCATGCGATAATAAGTCTTATTGTAATGAAAATAAAGTTGAAATTCTCATGACACTGAAACTGCGCTCCGCTACGCCGCGCTGCGCTGCTCTTCTGGTGTGAATTGAGCCTTATTCTGTCAGATATTGACGCTGGTGACTGTACTACACTCTGAAACGTGCCTCAACCTCCACGGAAGAAACGGAGAGGTGTTCAAAACCCGACACCACACAGATCATACTCACCATACTAAACACTCCTGAAGCAATCCACACGAGCAAACTCGCGTTCACGGACCCCGTATATTTCAGGACTCCAGTGGGTGATACGAAGATGCCACTGCCAATGATGGAGCCAACGATGACGGTGCACCCGTTGAGGAGTGACATCTTGGCCTCTAAAGCGCCGGCCTCTTTCTCCTCTCCTGCCTCGGGGTCTGGCTTGAGGTCCTCGCATTCTTCATCGGTCGCTTTTGTCTTTGGTGACCTGGGGAAAATGGAGATGGAACTGTGAACTCTGGATTTAATTTTATAGATTGATTTTGTTTTTTGTGCTTGTTAGAGACGATGCCATTTTAATACTGATTTCAAATGAAATCAATTGTTTTTTGCTTGAAACTGTATAAAAAATTGTCAGCGAATCACACATTTCTCTTCACTTTAAATGAAACCAAGTTTAAGAATGTCAATAATGAAATACTTAGTCATTAACATCGTAGAAGCCATTTTCTTAACCTAGATTTGGTTATTATAAAATTAGGTTACTGTCGGTTCAACCCAACGAGAAGTTTACAGGGTGGCCGGAAATTGACCGTAAATATTTTAACCAGTGGTCCGATATACGCGTCTGAAAACCCCTGTAAAATATTTTCCGAAAATTTTCATTATTGACCTTGTGGGAGACAAATGTTTCATCGCTTTTCAGGTCATTGCACCCTGTGTTTTACCTACGTTACTTCCCGTACAAAAGTTCTGTTAGTTGGCGCTTACGCACCTGCAATCGGTCGACATTGCGATGCTACGCGGCCAGGCTTAACATCTGAATGGTGAGAGATCTCTCCATTGGAGTCTTTCCCACACTGAGACAGATATTCTTTCAGTATATTGCTACTTTGAAGTCGTTTTTTTTTGTTTAATACTTAGGTAGGTACTTATTATTTAAAGTTTATAATATTAGTAAGGATTACCGAATAAGTCGCTTAATTCTGACGTTAACCGCCACTGCAGCTATCTTTCCCACCATTATCTAGATGTGTCTTTTTTCCACTTCAAAACCCCACTCGACGCTTTTCAAGAGGCCTTACGACCCCCAGGGGTTTGTACGTAGAAAAAACTGATATTATGTCCATGCCACGCCTACTGCCTAAACCCTAGAGTAAACTATAACGTACCATCGCGAACAGGGATTGTTGAGCCACTTACCTGTTTGTAACTTGGTCGTGTAATACTAATCCAATAGCTGACATCTAGTAAGTCACATCGGTCATTGACTACACGTCTAAATTGCGAACAGTGGCTCAACAATCCCGGTTCGTGACTGTACCCATTCACAAACATAATATCACAGCCAATAAAGCGGTTCACTACTATTCGCTTTCACAATGAATGGACAACTGTCGGTTCGTCGTCTTGAATTATTCCTTCCGCCCTATTCATTCGTGTCGTAATATCATTATTTTGCTATTTTGGTCCTTGATTTGTGGTGATCACATACATACTCGTACATACGTTCATACATCAAGTCGGTATTTATTCTTAGATGGACAACCGATTTTACATAAACAAAACGATGACTTTTCACGTTCCATAGCCATTTTTAGCATTGTAAATAAGTATTATTTTTAGCACGCAACAGACTAGCAACCTGTCACTATAGCCTATATCTTTTAAAACTTAAAAAATAGCTAAAAGTAGCCACGAAACGTGAAATAGACATAGTTTTGTCTAAGTCACGTTTCGTGTGCTTTTTGGGAACACAGGGTGATTGTATGTACAGTCAAGGACTTTAATTCATGAGCCACCATGGAATCAATTCACAGTTAACGTCATAGTGAGATCCTATTAATTATCAAGGGAAATCGTGATGATTTTTTCTTTGAAAAGGTTCTATGGTGGCTTATGAATTAAAGTCCTTGACCGTATGTACTTATGTAATATCGATAACATATACGGTACAGGGAAAATGTTATTGACGAAACAATAACGTTGCCTTTTCCTTATCCCACTTCCTGCAAAAGCAAGTTTAATTGATTAATTGAACCACAACATATAGTAAATACTCGTATAGTAAAGATATGTGGCGACAAATATTTACCACATGGAAAAACCGTAATACAAAAAATCTTTGCTGTTTGTGTTAATTTATTCACAATTATCAAAAGGAAACAATGTACAATATATATAGTTATACTGTCCGACCAAACGTGCAACTCTGGACTTCTTTAGCCAAAAATTCGGTGTTTAATTAATCGGTTTATTCACTAAAACCATTAACCGAAGCCGAAGCCGAAACTGATGACCTCGAGAAATGCGATTGTTATTTTAATCTCAGAAATTGTGAGATTCGGAAATCTGTGTCTCATTTTAACATCGTTTGGTAAATTAAAAAAAAATTATAACTTGCAAATCTTCGACTTCGGCCAAAGATTCGTCTAATTTTTGGCCTAATGTTGAAATGAATGAAAGGAATTACAAACTCGAGTCATAAAAGCTCTCCGCCTGCGGCGTCGGGCTTCTAACAGACACTCGTTATTAATATCCGTTTTAAGGCTCTTAATTCACAATGTACTATAGTCTGATAAGTCGACATTGCTACTTAATTATGTTCTGAAATTCCTCCATATTGATTTTCCAACTAGAGGTAGGTACATAGGTCATTGTAACTCGACAAATGACACATGACGTCTTTGAAATAGAATAGTTCAATCGATGTAATTTAAAAATGCATTTGAGATTCGTCTACACTTTTGTCACGAGTCAGTATGCACACATCTGATCTATGATAAGCGTTCGACTAAGTTAATCACACATAAATAATCAGAAACTATTTCGAACTACACTTTACGAGTGTAGAGTTGATTATAGAGCTTGAGATCGAGCTAGACGCTACGCTCTCAGACGGCTTTGTCGTGCATTTCAAAGCGCTTTGTGAAAGGTTCGCTTAGTGCTAAAGCGGGGGTCGCCCAAGGACGCGCATTGGCCCTCCTATTGTACAGTTCATAAATTAACAGCTGCCATAGGTATGAAATAAAATACCTACGGCGCACATTATGATTTGTATTCAGATTATTGGAGTTTTATGTGGATAACTTACATGGTATTGGTAAAATTAAAAATTCCAACGACTAAATACCTACGTATGTATAGTTCTAAGATTTTTTCGAAATACCAATTGTGTTTTGTTTTTTTATATTACGGTGACTAGCTGTTTCCCGCATCGCCATCTGCGTAAAGTTGTTTTATCATTATGTATATCTATCTATCTATCTATTGTGTATGTATGTAAAAAGTAGTATATGGGTTAATCTAGGGTGTCAGGTTCCTGCATACAAAATTTCGTCAAGATTGGTCCCGCTGTTTGGGCGTGAAGTGGTAACAAACCCACGAAGTTTCTCCCGATCTATAAAATACCTCATTTTTCGCCAAGCCTGTGCGTCGCTCGATTCCCCTTGGAATTCAAGCCCGCAATTGCATTCCAAAGAAAATACTGAATTTAATCTTCCTTTCGACGTATAGGTACTAACTAAAGGCCGGTTCCACAAAACGAGAATATTATTTAGTATTAGAATAAGTTACTTTATACTTGCGATTATATTTGTTTAAAAAAAAACGAGCAAAAGTGACTTAATCCGAAACCAAATTTTATTCACTTTTTATGGTTAAATCGGTCCTAAGGACAATTAAACGTTTATGTAACGTTTCGTATTGTGTAGTAAATAAGGAATGAGATGTAGATAAAAAAAGTTTTTTAAGATACGTTATACCTACTTAGGCGATAAAAGGCAGAAAAGTAATAGTACACTGTAGTGACATGGAATCTTGTAACGATGATCATTATCCCCTTATCCCATGAAATATGACAATGCAATTTGTACGAATAATAGCCCCCTCGTCACGTTTCATACAACCTTGGCCTGAATGTCCCCTCACCCTTAGACTGGGGGATGAAACGACCAGGGCTCAATGATGTTCTACTCTTCAAATGTGCATTCTATTGAACCAGAAAGAATTTACATACATACATGCAATTTTACGCATGTGTTCGCAATTGGGATAAGCAGAGCACACGAAATGCGAAACAGAGAATACTATGACTATTTCACACTTCGTAGTCAATTTTAGCGTAACGTTTTAAGACAGGTGGAGCATGTATAATAGTGACAGGTTGCTAGCCTGTCGCCTAAAATATACCTAAACTTTACTTGTCGCCTTTTACATTCACGGAAGAAATGAAGAGGTGTGCCTAAACCCAACACCAAACAGAACGTAGAATAGAATTTCGCTGGAATTAGCTAAGCCAAACCAATGTAACCATGGATAGGTAGATTATTGGGACAGCACTTCGCACGTCATGTTGGCCAGTAATTTGGCACTGTTTGCGACCGCGCCCCTTCCTGTAAGTGGATAGTGCTAACGAGACATTGACGTGGCATTGACGTGTGGTGGGGAAACATAGGGATATAGTACCACCACATAGCTGACATAACATATAGGTATAGGTAAACACTTTAAGACACTTGTTAAAATTTCCCAGTACCGGTACAGTCGTGAACCGGGATTGTTGAGCCTCTTACCAGTGTTCGTAACTTGGTCGTGTAATACTAATCCAATAGCTAACATCTGTCAGTCACATCGGTCATCTGGCTAGTGGCTCAACAATCCCGGTTCGCGACTGTACCTGTCCTCTTGAAAAGGTTGCAGAATCGTCCACAAACGCGTCTCAAGCGGACGGCCGCGCTCGGACTAGTGTTCCATAGGACTCGAGCCTTTTTAGCCCAAATTTTAAAGCTCCAGAGGGCTTTTTAGAGCTGGCTTAATGGAATGGGTTTCAAAGAGCTAGTGATTTTTATAAAGCTGTAGTCTTAAAAAAGGCCATAGCCTTTTTTTAGGCTGTAGTCTTAAAAAGGCTATAGCCTTTTTTTAAGGGTTTTAGCTTTATTTAAGGCTTAAGCCTTTTTATAACAGTGGAAACAACGCTTCGTAGTCCCCTGATTTCTTCTCCAACACTTTACCGATTTTTTTTTTTCATTAAACGTTTAAAAAATGTCATAGCTTTGTTTCTATATTCTTATATTTTAAAAATATCAATTAAATATTTTTAAGCCTCGGAGCCTAAAGAAGCTTGAAGGCCAAAATATTTTAAGTCTCAATATTTTGACAAGGACTTTAAGTCTAATAATATATAGCCTTTTATTTAAGGTTACGAGCTCCGAGAGTCGAGGCTGCCGAATATAATCAGGCTTGGGGCTAAAGAGCTTTTTAGGCTTTTAGCCCTCTAGGCGTTAAAATCGAAGCCAACCTTAAAGAAAAGAGCTAAAAGGCTCGAGTCCTATGGAACACTAGCTCGGACTGGTCCCGACTGTTCCGAGACATCGTGTCTGTGAGCGTTGCTCGAGCGCATTTTGTATGGAGATGACTTGAGTACTATCGAACCAACTGATCGACCCACCGCAGAACGTTGTCACAATAAACGTCATAAACATTTCCTTTGTCAAGCAATGCAATGTCACTATAACGTTCACTGTGAATAGGTTCTATGGTGGGTCAGGAATCAATTGGTTCGATGGTACGTATCCGTGTTTTGTGACTGGGCGAAAGTCACGAAAACGCGTATACGCGTACACACATACAAACACGGCTGTGTTCCCAAAAACTGACAGACAAAACTTTGATTATGGCTACAACACGCTTCGCAGCCACTTCTAGCATAATTTTAGATTTAAATAAAATAAAAAGGATAACGTATAATAGTGACAGGTTGCTAGCCTGTCGCCTAAAGTACGCCCCAACCTATTTAATTAGTCGTCTTTTACAACATCAACGGAAGAAACGGAGAGGTGTTATTGTAACCCGTATAATCAAGTAGTCAATAATAAATCTAACCCCAAATGAATCACATGACTTCAAATCTCTGCCAAGCCAGGTCAACGGTCTTAACCCCAAACTTGACGCAAAAATACCTAAACTATAATTATAACAATAATTGCTGATAAGAGCGGAGTTATAATTATAAATGTGCTTATAGTATTTCCGTGACGGAGCGGCCAGTAATGTTTATCTCTTTCTCATTTCCAGATTTAAAACTATAGTGTTCAGAGCAACTATGTAATTAAAAACACAATAAGGAAACTGGCTTTCACCTGAAAATTCATCGAACTCGGTCTATCCGTTTGATTATCAATTTGGTTTTTCCGCCCCGTTTGGTATTTTGGCCCCGTGTGGTGCCGGGTTAGAATGGCAAATGGCACCGATGGGCGATGGGCTAGCAACCTGTCACTGCAATATCACGTTAAACCATCTGGTTACCCTAAATTTGCTAAACGTGGCACTGGATTTTTTGAATTCATGTGCTCTGCCTACCCCTCATGGGAATACAGGCGTGAGAATATGTATGCATGTATGTATGTTTTTTCGAGATTAGCTTTAGTGATAGCGAAAATGTGGGTAGTTGTGAACCGCTGTCAGTTGTGTCAAACAATCGCGCTGAAAGATCGGTGGCTCGCATTACGCGTTGTTCCGCAGCAGTGGCGCGTTGCTCCCGATAATGGGTCACGAATCGTTTAGAAACAGTCGGGCTAATCGCAATATCAAGACGTGAGGGTACCCGTTTTATTTAATTTTATGAGTGAGTCTGTAATTTTCTGTTAAAAAATTTCATCCCATGAACTTAAAGAGGCTGCATGCCGCATACGGTGACAGTATATGTGTAAAGCCAAGGATACACTAGGGGGCAAATGTGCCACGACACGTGTCCCCAGCAACGTCGGGTGAAGTAGCGCGACGTTGCCGGACGTCGCTCGACATTTCTGGCAACATCGCGCGACACGTGTCAATACGACACGGTATGACAGGCGAAATCGGCCGGCTTTGCTTGACATGTCGCCGACACATGTCGTGCGACATTTGTCCCCTAGTATCCTTGGCTTAAAGGACACAACAGTCGACCGCAAATGGGGTAGGCAGAGCACACAAAACGCTACATAGTCAAAACGATGACTGTCTCACGTTTTGTGGCCAATTCTAGCATATTTTTTAGGTTTTGAGGTGGCAGGTACAATAGTGACAGGTTGCTAGCCTGTCGCCTAAAATTAATCTTACTGTCTTGAAATAGAGTTGAGTTCAGTTTGAGATAGGTTAAGGCATGTTTTAGGCGACAGGCTGGCATCCTGTCACTACCTCTTTGCAAACCTAAAACTACGCTTAAAGTGGCTGCGAAGCGTGATATAGTCATAATCATTGTTGTGTCTGTCACGTTTCGTGTGCTCTACCTACCCCATTTGGGAACACAGGCGTGATTGTATGTATGTATGTGAAATATACCTCTTTTTCCATCCCTCTTTAATGTACAAAAGTATTATGTACTACAGCATTGCTGAGAACCTTGAGGTCATTACCCTTGCATTGGGCTAAAGGCCTTTGGTACTATTGGACACATGCCAAAACAATTCTTAAGTACATTAGCACAAAGTCTCAAGTCTACTGCCAAATGTTCGTGACCTCAGATTTTGTGAACATAGGCATTCCAATTTTAACTTTAGGACTGAGGTCCAAGGTTGGCTTTGGGTTGGTACTGGAGTGCCGAACAAAATCGATAAGGCTTGCCACGTGGTGGCTTACGAAATGTCCGCTTGATATTTCTTAATGAAATCTTTTTTAGGTGTGGTTCCGTAGTACGAGTAATGAATGGGGTTGTTGTTCCGTACATTTTTTTTTCTTACTTGTAATAGTGTAATCCAGCCTAAATACGTCCGGGCTCAGAGCGAATTAGGAACTTCACACACACAACTACTTCGTCATGGTGATTTTCAATCTTAAAATTAAAATAAAATTTGAATTGCTTACTTACTTTTGAATTTTTAGACTCCTCTTAATAAAAAACACCTATTATTAAAGTGAAGTCCAGAATTAGGCGAACTAACTTGACAGCCGAAAATGTTGCCAGACATAGGAAAAAATAAATAGTGATAGGTTCATGTCGACATAAATATGTCGATATTACCATGTGCTTTCTATAAATCTGATTCTATTTATATTTTATCGAGTAATTCGTCGAAACTTTCACACTCATACATATTTTGCCAAATATGGATGAACTACTGCAATTTACCGCGATTTAAAATGATTTCAGATCATGTTAAACTGTACGATTTTACTAACAAAAATTGATCCAAGTTGGTGTATTTTTAATTTCTACCAATTTTTATTATTATTAATTTACTTAGTAAAATTATTAGTTTGATTCCAAACACAATAGTAAAGATAACAAAACTTTTTACTTTAAACATCGATTTTATAACAAACAAGACTTTATTTTGAACATCGATATTAACAGCACTGATGGCCAAACTGTGGCAACTTTAGTGCACAATGAACTGTCAAGTTAGTTCGCCTAATTCTGGACTCTACTTTAGGTATTAATTTACGTTAAAAATAAATTTCTACAAACAAAATTGAACAATAAAGTTACAATTGTTTTAAACTCATAAAAAAAACAAACAAAAGAAAACTAAATATCAAAATAAACGACTAAAATTTGATTGAATTCTCAATTTGAAATTACTTGTGCTCAGTATGTAGAACGTAGAGCTACGAGAATCGGACATGTGAAAGTGCTACGCGAGGCTACGAGATGTGCTACGAGAGCGATGCCAGCGCTACGGCGTAGAGGCCTGCTTCAGTGGCTGAATAAGTTGACTTTTTTTTTAATTTTTCATCACACTTGCTCGTCAATGGTGTTATTACAAGCGCGTATCGTTTAGGACAAAGGCCTAAATAGTAAACGCGGGAATTATTTTTACATCCCAAGGGAGGGAAAGTTTAGCTTTAAAATTTGCAAAAGTATGTATGCAAGTCCGCCAGGACGACTCATGTAGCGGGCCCGACGGTCTACAATATTGCCTGATGCGATCACCTCGGCTCCATCGCTAAACTCATTTAAATTAAGACTCAGGAATTGGCTTCTCGAACACACATTCTACACGTTCGACGAGTTTATTAAGTGTACATACATACATATTTTCACGCCTGTACTCCCAAGAGGGGTAGGCAGAGCACATGAATTCAAAAATCCAGTGCCACGTTTAGCATTTTCAGGGTATCAGATGGTTAAACGTGATATTGCAGTGACAGGTTGCTAGCCCATCGCCCACACTACACTAACCCTTTCCCAGAGTCGACTCTTACGACACCCACGGGAAGAAAGGGGGAGGTGTTTCCCGTGTGGTGCCGGGTTAGAATTATTAAGTGTAATACATGATAATATACATTATACGTAATAAACCTGTCGAGTTAAAATTATTTGTACGTCATTCCATCACTAAAGATGAGCCGATGGGGCCAGCATCCAGACTTCATTACACTATTTTTAACTAAATAAACCCAATATCGTTAAAATTGGCACCAAAAAGTCAATTTCGGCGTCATTTTATACGCAACGTACAGCTGGGTGAATATTTGGGCGTTTGAACCGCTGTCATTATTCCCAACACTTTTTTATCAGATTTCTTAAGAAATTGGTACAATAAGTGTGTTATAATAGTGCCTGTGCCTTATATATAGGTACACACTAGACTATTATATACACATTTCTTAAAGAATCTGACAAAAAAAGTGTTGAGAATAATGACAGCGGTTTGAACGCCCGGATATGCACCTACCTATCGTATTCTTTACCATTTGGGAATAAGTAAAAACGTACTATCCGTGCCCGACAAAACTAACACTCATTAAGCATTACAAACAACGTTACAATTACAAGTAACAAGAAAATATTAAAATCCCTGCCCGGGCATACAAATAATCTAAAACCAATAGCCCCACTATCAGCGGTGGGTGACAGCGACGATATTAAATATCATAATATATTTGTTACTTGTTGTATCAGTGAAAGGTTATCGAAGTGCCCGAGCTACTTAGTAAGTGGGGCGTCTAACAACTTCTAATTTGACAGTATACATTCTGTAAATAAAAAATATTTAATTATCCTTTTACTGTGTGTGTCGTTCTTCTGCAATCGAAATTGCGTTCATTGAGAGAGATTGCTATCAATATCGCGATCAAAATGATTTGGTAGCGAGAGAGACAATGACGTCAAATTTACGTACTTACAACAACAGTATTTTGCGTCGGAGTTTAAAACAAACTAAGCCTTTGCGACCCGAAACTTAAGGGCCGAAAGAAAAACGATGTGTCCACTGCAGATAAAGAAGAGATATCTGTACAACTGGCAAAAGCCAAATAAAAAAGAACAGAACATTCTACAATACAGTCTAGCTCTACATTTCACTTTTTTTCCAGCAATTTGCTTTTAACACATTTTTAAGTAGATTTGCATATGTAAGCACGTGGTCGACGTAAAGGCACGTATCATTTAAAATTCCTATTTATTCAAGTGTGCAAGTTAGTATGCCTGAAATCAAAAACATGTGGTCGTATAAATTCCATCATAGAGAGATACGTCTCCGTGCAATTTAATCTGTACGCGTGTCTTAATGTACCTACCTAATAAACCAATAGAGGTCAAGCTGTAATCCAAAAGAGCCGTAATCTGCCTATTAAGTATTTATTTCACTATTTCACTCCACATTTAATTTTCAAAAATTAGATCGAACCTGATCTGTCAAAAATTCGATCAAGTTCTTTTTTAATTTTTTTACGTTCTTAAATGTGACCTGAATTTTTGATTATTTTTAAATAATTATTTCGCCCATACATAGATTACATCAGTCTAAAAACCACTGTCATGAGTGTAATATAATAAGAATTACATAATTAATTGGTCCGACGAAACAGAACATTAAATCTCGTAATCCAATGAAAAGATTACCAAAATGTCAAAGGTGACTTTATTAACCGGACTCCTATATTATTCAGTACCTAATACCATCTGAAACTCATAACAGAAAAATCGGAAATACTTTTACATGATCACAAAATACTTACATTTTTCTTAATTTGACGCACTTAAGTCAAAAATAATCACTTCACTAGTTTCCCGCCTTTTTTTCCCGCGCGACTATTCCCGCCAAGCCGTCAAGTGAGACTGCCGCGCGCCAAATATGAGTGAAACGGAAGATTTGTTTGCATAAGAGTGAGGGCGTCGGCTATAGTATTGAACGCAAGGGGGTGTCTAGGGTCCAAGACGGGTGACGTAAAATTTTGGCATTAGGGGTCTGCGATGTGACGTATTTACTTATTCAAAACCGGCCATTTTTATTTGCTGAAAGTTTCGAGGGGACGGTGATTCAGCGGTGGTTTTCGGTTTTTACTATTTCTGGTATAGTTGTATAATAAATATCTTTTACAATTTTCAGAGATACTAATTATTCATTCATTCATTGCTTTTTGTTTTGGTCGTAGTCGAAATTATCGGTCGTACCTACGCCGTTCGCGTACATTTTTTACTAACAAACGTGACTCTACTCTACTTGCGTTCTCTATTCCTTGACGCCGAGTGCCGGACTGCCTTTAGGTACTCATTTAGGTGTTAAATCGGAGTAAGACCTATTTCTGTCTGAGACAGGGTAAACGTACCAGTAATCGGCCTTTCAAAGAGTTCTCAAAATTCAACATATTGGTGTTAAGTCGAGTTTAATACCACTGACACACATTTAAATAGTTTGATTTGCAAATAAATGTAGATTTATTACAAGATAAAATAAAAAAATTAAGTGTACTTTTTTCCGATAAGTAAGTGACACTTTTTACAAGTTCAGTCAACCCTCAAAATCTATTATTCAGCATGGAGTACTCAGTTGTACTATTTTAATATTTAATGCAGTTTTAATATTGAATGAACTTCAAATCGTTAGGAGTACCTATTGTCAGTGACACCCGGCTGTGAACTTAAGTAGTCAATGAAAAATTATAAAAGGTAAAAAAAAACAAGTGCTCACACTGTCGGAAAATAGACACGAATCAATTTTTTATTTTAATTTTAACCGTTTCTATCGAATTCTAGGGGGGGGGGGTGTCACCTACCAATATCCGCCCCGGGTGTCACCCATGCTAGCTACGCCACTGCCTATTGTGACAAATTTATGCTTGCTTGGTCAATGAAAATTCAGGGTTTTAGTTTTATCCACAATTTTCGGGTCGAATAAGCTGAACTGCTTCGAGAATAGGTATACCTAATTAATGGTACGGGCGCGCCGCTTTTTTGCGGGACTTGGCGGTGGCACTGCCGTTCTCTAAATGACAAAGTTCTTAAAAAATAAGCCGAGTTCAGGAAATTATTTTATATGTAAAACCAAGTTCAAGGAGCAGAACTGGCGAGTAGCGGGTTTTACTTTAATGGGATTAATTTACTTAATAAAAAAATAGTAAATCCGTAGTAAAAATTGTAATTATAGTAAAGTCCGTTTCTTATGCGATGCACATAAAATAAAATGAAAACGGATATTTTCTTTTAGGTACCTGTGTCACACGATATTCCTTCAAGCCAAATTTCGTGATTGTAGGTAGTCGTGAAGTACCTATTCTGTTTCTTTGCAAATGCATATAGGTAAATAAATAGGTAGGTAAATTTTGTGTAACCAGTAATACCGGGTACTCCAAAACTAGGACATTTTTCTCGACTCAGACTTTTTTTAAGGTTCCGTACCCAAAGAGTAAAAACGGGACCCTATTACTGAGACTTCGCTGTATGTCTGTCTGTCCGTCTGTCACCAGGCTGTATCTCGTGACAGCTAGAGAGTTGAAAATTTCACAGATGATGTATTTCTGTTGCCGCTATAACAACAAATACTAAAACCAAAATAATAGTGAAAAATAACGAATTATTCACGTTGTTTATACCGAGATTAGCTCGACATGTTTCGGATCAATCCGTGATCCATCATCTGGAGCTACGCGCCACGGCAGCGGACAGACGCGCACTGCGTGCAGCCGCTCTTTCCGCGCGACTACTAGGCACAGCTGGCAGCATTATTTTGATTTTATGCGTAAAATCAAAATAATAATAATAAGTAAGGGAGGTTCCCATAGAATAAACGTACTTTTTGCTGTTTTTGGTATGGAACCCTTCGTGCGCGAGTCCGATTCGCACTTGGCCGGTTTTACTTTCCATTCATGTTCCATAGTTTTGGGACACCTGTATAAAGTAATCTATCAGTATGGACACAAACAGACAGAAAGATAGACAGACGGACAAATTCCTTTTCCTCTAGAGTCTAGAGGTACAGAACCCTAAAAACTTGTAAAATAATTCAGTATCTTTAATGTCTGCTCGCGAATTTATTGGCCGCAGTTTAGTACCATGTTAAGCTATGTAATTATTTTAATCCTTTTTTTTGTGTGAAAGTATAACAAACATCCACATATCCATCTCTTCCGCACTTTATAAGCATAGTCAAAACGTAATACTTGAGCCAAGCCTGATACCTAACTAATAATATCAGTATTTCACGTGCCTACCTCCCACACTCCCAGTGATAATAAAATAGGTATCGACTGATTACAATTTCCGAACGAGTCACCAGCTGATAAACGTCAACGTCAAGTCGACTGTCAAACAGTATTCTGCTTTGACGCAGAACGCGACTCGAACAAGTTTTAAATATTTACGCTTAAATACATAAATTAAACTGTGAAAATGCGTGAGCCACCGCGACTCCTCGTGCTTTATGGCAGCCAGACGTTCACCGCTCAAGAAATAGCAGAAAGAATATGGCGTATAACTAAAGCTTTAGGTTTCCGTGGTCCAGTTCAAGCGATGGACGATTTTCCCATACAAAAGTTGATTCACGAAGAATTTGCCCTGTTTGTATGCGCTACGACGGGGCATGGAGATGAACCGGACAATATGAAGAGATTCTGGAAGTTTTTGTTAAGGAAAAACCTTCCAACGAACTCTTTAACTAAACTCAAGTATGGCGTTCTAGGATTGGGCGATTCGTCGTATTCTAAATTTAATTTTGCGGGCAAGAAGCTACACAAGAGGCTAATGCAGCTAGGGGCGACTCCTCTGCTAGATATTGGTATGAATAAAACTCAAATTTGTATGAAGTGATAGCTGAATAAGATTTGTGTAACAACTTAAGATTTAAGATAACAAACATTTCTAAACTTCAATGACTATGCATATTCCGCAGAATAATGACTAATTATCGCGCCTATTTGAAAACAAAGAAATTATATGATTAAAAAAAAATCTGAATGTGATAAATTCTTTTTCCCAAACAACTGCTTTCTTTGTGCAATTTCCTCTGACAATAAGAACTAAAACCTTAGACCTTACCTTAAGAACCTTAAATTGTAATTGTGCCTCCAAATTTCGAATTTGTGATAAGTTAATCAGTTGCTCAATTTTTTTTTTCAGGCCTATGTGACTACCAACATGACTTAGGTCACGAAGCAGAAATGACTCCATGGCTAAAACAATACACAAATAGCCTGAAATTATATTTCCCTGAACTGCAATTAAATACAGATTCCAAATTCATTCCTCGTTGGAAAGTATCATTAATCAACGATGGGACTGATCTCCCAAGAGATGATGTAACAGAAGATATTTATTTTGCCAAAGGCATAAAGGACCACTTTGTTGATGCCAAGTTGTTGGAATTAGAAAAAAATATCAGGACCACAGATGAAACACATTTTCAAGTAAGGTTATCTTGTTTCGAGTTTGGGTTATCTCTAATGTTGTGACATCAAAGTTTATGATGTGATTTCTGTCTGTCTGTTCCAAATATGTTTTGTGTTTCAAATTTATGAGTATTTGTCGCATGATTCTTTGAATTATCAAAAGTGGATTTTACAGGCAACTTTTTATGGGCTCACTGAAAATATTTTTCTTTATCTAACTAAGATAAGAATTAAGAATCTATTTTCTTAAAATACCTTAAAAGATTTTTACAAAATATGTTTTACAATTTTCAGGATGTGAGATTATTAACATTTACAACAAAAAATGGCACAAAAGTAGATTACCAGCCAGGCGACGTGTTTAACATCAGGCCTCGGAATTCCAAAGAGGATATTGAAGATCTTTTTCAAATTTTTGAAACTCACAATATGGACATAAAACCTTACCATCGACTGCTAGTAGAAGAATGCCACGAAGGTAAGATTTTTTTTTCCTATAGATAGATCATTGGTTAATCGTAATCAGATCAAATCTGATCCACAATTATTATCTCCCGGCTGCGTGAGACAACTGCTTTTACCTTTACTTTAAAGTGTAATGATTTCTGAACGAAAATAGTATTCGTTTCGTTATTGCTAATGACACTATCCGCTATCTACGTCGATAATCGAGTTTTCTTGCGCTGATATCAACTACAGACATTACTTAAATAAATCAGTGATTTGATCGCTATAATTGATTTCTGATTTCAACTTGCGACTATTAATTTAAGATATTTAAAAGATTGACACAATTTGCGGACATTTGTAAATCTCGAAGCAATATCGAAACGCAAAACGTCAACGTCAAACAACACGTGCCGTGCCGTGCTTTGCGTTCTCATCTGTCACCCGCGGATCGAAAATGCTGTGTTTGGCACAAGAAGCCTGTTTAATTCTTTTAAATTAGATAATTTACAAAACAAAACAATATGCTTCGACGGCAGGCGCGTTTGCGCCGTGAGTATTTGTACAGGAAGACAGTGGAAGACAAACAAAAAAGTATTCAAGCCAAGAAAGATCAAATTAAGCGGAGCTTGGAAGAAAACATTCCAATTCATGGTGATTTACGGAAAGAAGCACTGGCTCTACAGAGAAGAATAGACTATGAAGATAAAGGTGAGTCTTTTTACGTTAATTTACGGTTTTATTCCATTTATTTTTTGCTCCAAATAGCTTTTTATTTCATTGAGATTGACCTTGGTGTATCTAGGAAAATGCTGGTTTTGTACGTTTTTCTTTTATAATCAGTGGCCTAGCGTTTCCATTACAATTTGAATAGATACTAACTAGCATTTGATTAAGGAAGCCAGGACAAATTAATAGTTTAGTTCTGTCATGGCAAATATTTTAGTTGTGGTGCATTTCTGGTTACTTGTAGCCTTGATTGTCTTTTTTATTTTGTTATTATCATTTTATACTCGCAAATTAGGCGAGTTTAAGTTGTCGACTTGCGGAGACGAGCCTTTGCAATAATTTACAACAATTATGGTCATAGAAAGAAATGATTTTGTCATTCACATTTAACCCTTCGTATGCCGTGTCCCGTATCCGTACTTATACCTGTAGAGTGCCGAAGCGGCTCGCACATCTGTACTCGTCGTATGCTTGGTATAAGTACGGATATGGGACACGGCATCCGACGGTTACAGATGTGCAGGCCGTTCCGGCATACGAAAGGTTAATTGATAACAAGCCACAATCTCCCAGTAGTTTAGCTAAAAACAACATTGCAATTCAACATTGGGTGTGGAATTAAAATCTTGTCCTGCCTAGAAATTACATTTAATACTTTGGTTAAGTTTTAAATTATGGAAAAACTAATTTGGGCACGTTTTGAGATTAGCAACTAGTACCTACAAATTCTTAATTGAACATGTGCCAAAAGACTCCAATTGAGAGGGCTCTCTCCAGGCAGATGTTAGGTCTGAGGACCAAAACCCACAGAGAGTAGGCACCAAAATCCAAAAAGAAGTTGGAACTTCTATAATTTGAGTCTGATTAACTATACTTTGTTAGCTTGATGTAAAATACTAACAATTGATGATATAGATGGTGTATGTAGAAGTTCTACTACTTGATGATGGGTGGCACTAAAATGTTACGTAAATAACAAATCCATGACACTACACAGTAAATCTAAATAACAAGGAGTCAGCAAATGCCTATAATTTAGATACTAGAACTGTTCCTTGTTGCGGCAAAGTGATAAGGGAATGGCTTATTGTGATGGAAATACACAGGTTGCTATGTAACAATAAAAATAAAATATAAAAAATGACTAAAATGATTTTCTAGGTTGAAACAAAACCAATGTGTAATACATAAATACATCACACCTGTATTCCCGAATAGGGTAGGCAAAGCACATAACATTACATTGAGAGAACTATGGCTATTTCACGTTTTGTGGCCACTTTTTTAAGTTGAAAGGTGTAATAGTGACAGGTGGCTAGCCTGTCGCCTAAAATATACTTTAATCTATTTCCTTAGTTGCCTCTTACAACATCCACAGAAGAAATGGAGAGGTGTTATTCTATTTGAACACCACTTGGGAATACATGGAAATATTTGTAGTTAATCAGTTTTTATCAGCCAATAGGTAGGTTTTAACAACATCACTAAAACCTGTTCATATGAGTATCTTAAAAACAACTTAAAATAAATTCTCGTAACACCTTGTGTATGGTCAAGGTCTGATGTCTTTCCTTATGTTATAGGTACTTCAACTGAACACAATTTTTCTTATTTTTATACAGTTATTTTTTTCCACATTAATGATTTTAGACAGTTTTTTTTTATTGCAAACATCCATAAAAATACATTATGTTTTTGACTTACTTTTGATATTTAATTTATATCAATCATTATGAGTCTCATGTCCCAGTACGAAAACTATGACAATTTTGTAATAGTTAAAATAAAATGCACATTTAAAAATATACATTTACACTGAATTTGTCACTTACCGAGTGTCGGCAACAACCATTTTGCACCAAAACAGAAGCACAACTATGATCTCTATGATTCTGGCTCTGACGCCAAATCTTGTCCTATTTTTGCGTTTTATTACGAATTTGCATTAAGTTATGCACGGTTTTTAATGTTGACTTCTAGTTTGCATGTTACACAATGATTAGAAACAGAATAATAGTCCTTCCTGCTCGAGCAAATGCCAGTTGATATTTGTCTATTTATGATTTGTATGGTTTAAATCTGGTTTACAGATATACTTAGTATTTAGATTATTGGATAGGTTACTTTAAAACCATGTGCCATGTGGTTATGCATGGAACAATAAGCAACTTCTCACATCTCAAATACTATCTTAGCAGCCCATTCCTGCTTTGCAGGTGGTAATTTATGTCTTTTTACATGTGTAGATTCGTCTATGTATCCTTTTGTGTGCTCTGCCTACCCCATTTCCGAATACTGGCACAATGATATATGATGATGAGAAAATGTTAAAGTACATTTTAGATCTTAGGAATATACAAAAGTATTGTATTTGCTTAGCTCATTGATGGGTATTGCTCTGTTGCTGTTTTTATAGAACATCGCCCCATACAGTTCCCATTGGTTACCGCAACCCCATAACATTGCAGGCCCCGAAAGAGCAGCAGTGATCGGTGGTTTCAGCGGAGGAGCAAATACTCAAAGTTCTCAAGATGATGAGTACCGGTACGCTGGTGTGGAGGACCCGAAGATCATGATAACCACCTCCAGAGAGCCCAGTGCTCGGCTGAAGATGTTCGTAAAGGAACTCAGGTGAGATAATCCAAATCTAATAATGTTCAAATTGTATTTTCTGGACTCCATTTTATTGAATCAAACCTTAGGGCAGATGGGCCACCGACCAAAACCACAAAACGCCGCCACTGGCATTATTTCCTGTAGTTTTCATATATTTAATACTAGCTTTTCGCCCGCGGCTTCGCCCGCGTGGAATTCGGTTATATTGCGGTATAAAGCAAACATTCCCTCGGGAACATCATTTTTCCGGGATAAAAAGTACCCTATTACATATTTAATCTGGACTTCTATCTTTACGTCTGCAAAATTTCAAAGCAATCGGTTCAGTAGTTACGGCATGAAAGCGGAACAATCAAACAAACAAACTCACTTTCCGATTTAAAATATTAGTAAGGATGGACTCGCTGTACACGATCGACGCCACACGCTACAACCGCAGCTCGCTCGCGGCCCGCACCGGCCACTAAACGGCTGTCTGAACTAAACAAGTGGCTGTCGCGCCCTTCTCGTGCTTCATCTTAGCTTCTCGTGGCGATACACTTAATAAAAGTGAATAAGAATTACTGACTTACTAACTGAAGTTCAAACTAAATATGCGGCAAGTAATAGTCATGATTTTGTCTGTGTCCTTTCATTTGCTCTGCTTGCCTCATTTGGGACTACAGACGAGATGTTAATACGGAATATAGGCAGGTTGATACATATTTAGACGGCCGGATAGCGCAGCGGTTAGAGAACCTGATTGTGAAGCTTAAGGTCCCGGGTTCAATCCCCAGTCGGGGCAGATGTTTGTATGATGAATACGAATGTTTGCTTTCGAGTCTTGGATGTTTATCTATATATAAGTAAGTTTATCCGTTGTCTAGTACCCATAACACAGGCATTAAATTGCCTAATTTGGGACTAGGTGATTGGTGTGAATAGTCCAGAGATATTTATTTATTTTATTTGTCTCGTTTCCAGGCTAATATTCCCCAATAGCCAGCGCATGAACCGAGGCGGCTATGAGATGGCGCAGCTGCTGCACGCGTGTCGCGCCAACCACGTCACTGACTTCATCATCGTTCATGAACACCGGGGAGTGCCCGATGCCCTGGTGAGACACCTAATAGGCTTATGTACTTGGCGTCCCGTGTAGTGCCGGGTTAGAATAGCACCTCCCCCTTTCTTCCCGTGGGTGTCGTAAGAGGCGACTCGGGGAAAGGGTTAGTGTATTGTGGGCGATGGGCTAGCAACCTGTCACTGCAATATCACGTTTAACCATCTGGTTACCCTGAAATTGCTAAACGTGACACTGGATTTTTGAATTCATGTGCTCTGCCTACTTGGGAATACAGGCCTGAGATTATGTATGTATGTTAAAAATATATAATTCTAACTAGCTTCTGCCCGCGGCTTCGCACGCGTTAAATTCGGGTTAACACAGAAGAGATTTCGGAATTATTATTAGGAAGCGCCCGCCAGAATAGCCAGCCGCCATTAGATTTTTTCCTACTTTCTCGACACTTATCGTCATATTTTGGAAAATTCAAACAAAATCTTTATAAATTGTAGCCTATGTGCTATTCTGATGTATAAGCTACATTACTGTAAAGTTTCATGAAAATCCATTCAGTAGTTTTTGCGTGAAGGAGTAACAAACATGCATCCATCCATCCATACATCCATCCATCCATACATCCATCTATCCATACTCACAAACTTTCACGTTTATAATATTAGTAAGATTAGTCCGTTAGTTAGATAATAGAAAACTATGAGACACATGATTTTTGGTTTATGAAAAAACTAAACATTGATAATCCCTAGTAATCATCAAACTTCCAGGGTGAGCTTGTGACGTCATGCCTAGGTAAGAATTGTATCATATAGAGACGTCATGCTAAACTTTTAAGCGCTGAATTATCGTCATTTTTTGTTTGTCAAAGAAAATAAAAAATGTGTTTCATATTTTTTGATAATCTCTCTGACGGACTAAGGTTCAGTTCACATCGAGACATTCAAGACGCGGACGCGGCGCTGCGCGTACATTTTTAATAGTGTAACTCAAAATGTACTTTATTGACTATGCGATAAGGTTCAAATTTCATTGTGAGAATTCAGAGTAGGTACGTTGCGCCACACAGCGCTGCGCCTCACGCGCCTGTACATAATGTATGGTAAACCTTATAACATAGTAAATAAAGTATATTTTGAGTTGCACTACTAAAAATGGACGCGCAGCGCCGCGTCGCGTCTCGTCTCGGTGTGAACTAACCCTAAATAGTTTTTTTTAGTCTTCTAGCCTATTGGGCATTTGGATATGAAAGATGAAATAAGAAACTCATCCTCTTTCTAGGTGGTGTGCCACCTCCCCTACGGACCAACGGCTTCCTTCACTCTGTCAGGAGTGGTGATGCGTCATGATATCCCGGACTTGGGGCCCATGAGCGAACAATACCCGCATCTGCTGTTCCACAACTTTAAAACTGACCTTGGTAAGTGATAAAGAAAGAAAGACATTTATTTTGAAAAATATACGGTACACTGACGGTTTAAATCGCAATCGTTTTAATCGCCGCGGCTCCTAGATGAAGAGCTACGAATTAGCCCGAAACATGTCGAGCTAAACTTTCAAATCGAAATTTGAGTTATTAGTATATTTTTCAAGATGAGTGAATCTCACAGTATGAAGTAGTTTAATGCTCAAAGACATTTGTTAACAGAAATTTGACATTGACACGGATAACATATTTACACGGATTTGAATTTTGAATTTGAAATACATA
This sequence comes from Adoxophyes honmai, assembly GCA_005406045.1. Lineage (NCBI taxonomy): Eukaryota > Metazoa > Arthropoda > Insecta > Lepidoptera > Tortricidae > Adoxophyes > Adoxophyes honmai. Next base: position 34,612 of record BHDV01065313.1, on the reverse strand, counting down.
TTTACAGATATTTGACCGGATAAGGACTTAAATAAAAACTAACTTAATAGTATGCATTCAATAAAATGGAACAATTCTGTGCCAAATAGGGCCGCACTTAGCATGATATTGCGGGAGGCTGCAATACCGATTTTCAGTGCAACCCTGGAAACTTGAAACTAAATGAAAATTTACATTGAAAACTTTGAAGGCAGCTAAAATTTACCTTTTTGTAGGTGGACAGATTCCCAATATTCTTTCTATCGACGGTTTTCAGTCGGCCTTTAGCTGAATGGAAGTGTGTTAGGCCCTAACAGTTAGGGCAAGTCAGTTGAGGGCGCCTTCGATGAACGTATATCGACCATTCGGTTTAGCACAGGCAGGCGCGACTAGAGTTGCGCGAGATAGACTATACCAGTCACTGTCTAACTGGAGACGTCAGAAAGTGACAGAGTATCCCGCGTGCGAAGCGACTCACGCGTATTGCTGTGCTAAGCCTACAGATCGGCGATCTTTTCAAAAGAAGCCACCACTCTGTTCGCGCAACTGCTCGTCCTCGACGAAACTACCACCGGCGCACGACTACCCTCGTTTTTATCGTAATTTATATTAGTTGCGTAAAATACTGAAGTTTATTAATTTAACATTGTTCCAGGATTAAGGACGATGAGCATTCTGAAATACCTCTTCCCGGTGCCTAAAGCGGAGTCCAAGCGAGTGGTCACCTTCGCCAACAATGATGATTATATCAGCTTCAGACAACACACTTACAAGAAGGTAGTGATTTAAACTTCATACACTGTTGTTTTGAAACACTAAACATACATACAAAAGGGACTGCGATACATACAACTGGTTTAAAAATATGTAATTCTAATTAGTTCGTTAATTAGATAAAGGTATAGAATAGATCAAACTTCCGGAGTGGGGGCTTGTGACATCACGCCTAGGTAAAAATTGTACTAATATAGTGACGTCACGCGAAACTTTAGCACTGTATTATCGTTCTTTTTTGCTTGTCAAATAAAAGAAATAATACGTGTACAATATTTTCGGTAATTTATCTGACAAACTAAATAGTTTTTTTAGTCATCTACCCAATTGATTGTGGAACTTTTTAACATTCCACAAAACTATACATAGTACTGTGAACTGTATACGTAGGATTTTAGGATATTCCTAATTTGAAGTAGTTTTTGTTAATTCGCAGGCCGGCAAAGACATAGAACTCACAGAAATCGGCCCCCGCTTCCAGATGAAGCTGTATGAGATCAAGCTAGGCACCCTAGAAGCCCTGGACGCGGCGGATACGGAGTGGGCGCTCCGGCCCTACATGAACACGGCCGCCAAGCGCCGCTTCCTAAGCCCTGACGACGGCTGGCAAGATCAAGCTGAATAATAAAAAAAAAGTATTAAAAAAATAAAAATGTCTTTTATTAAAAAAATCAAGTTGACCTGGGTTTATTTTTGGGATCGGTCGACACGTCTTTTGGAATATACGACGCCGTATCTTTTACAAAAATATCGTCGATACCGATATCGATACTCTTACAAAAATATCCCCAATACTGATCGATATCGAAACTCTTTCAAATATCCTCGACACTGATACCGATACACTTACAAAAATATCTCCGATACTGATACACTTACAAAAATATTCTCGACGTTGATATCGATACTCTTAAAAAAATATACCCGATGCTGATACTGATACTCTTACAAAGTTATCGCCAATACAAAAAAACTAGCTACAATAAATCAAACTGGGCACGCTAGAAGCCCTGGACGCGGCGGATACGGAGTGGGCGCTGCGGCCCTACATGAACACGGCCGCCAAGCGCCGCTTCCTCAGCCCGGATGACGGCTGGCAGGACCAGGCTGAATAATAAAGATAAAAAAAATGTGTTTTATTAAAAAAAAAACAAGTTTACTGGGTTAAGTTTTGGGGGGCGCCAATATACCTTTTGGCATATACGATACCGATTCTCTTACAAAAATATCGATGGAACTGATAACGATACCGATACTCTTACATAACCAACATTAATTAAAAAAATTAAAAAAAACCCCGACGAGCCCCAACTCGCTGGATTTACTGAACGTGTAAAATTCTCATCACACCTAACAAATGACCTGATGACCTTGAAGACCTGAACCGATTTCCTCCAAACATAGCTAAGAACACTCTCGACTGATATAACTTTCAAACAAAAAACACCGCATTAAAATCGGTTCATCCGTTTGGGAGCTACGATGCCACATACACATTTACACACACAGAGACACGTCAAACTTATAACACCCCGTCGTTTTTGCGTCGGGGGTTAAAAAATACTGATACCGATAACGACATAAATACGTGAAGTGTATCTGTTTTATTTCACTGGATAATACCAGTTACCTACAAATTAATTTAATATTTTTTCACCATGATTACATCATAATCATTATCATAATTAATTAATCGAAACTTATGAGTGACAGAGACGGCACGTGTTGGAAAAATAGAGTTTATTATTTGTCAATGCCTATGTAGTGCTTGTTGAACAAGTCGCTCTTTACTCGTGATTTTTGGTGAAAAGAGCGAGTAAGAGCTTTATGATGCACAAAATACTTACAATGAGTGCCTTTTGTATCCACATAGAAGTGGAAATAATACTCTTAGCAAGTGGCTCCCTCTATTACAGACATGCCAGTACCAGACTTCCTCAAACATCCACTAACTCTCTACGAAATAGCTGAACAATACTGGGATTTAAAGTTCTACCCGACGCAGTATGTCTTCTCTCTTCTCGCGCTCGTGTCTGAGGATAAGCTAGAGCGAGACAAGTGTATCGAGCTCAGCACCGCACAGGGGCAGGAGGACTGGTTGAACTATTGTCGAAGGCCTAGGAGGACGGTTCTTGAAGTAAGTACAATATCATCAATAGGTAGGGTATACAGCACATACGTAGCGTTCATTAATCTCTTCATACAAGCTCATCGCTTTCGGGTAGGTACTCTTGACCTGACTTGTTTCTAAAACGTCCGCGATTTGATCACGGAACGCCCGTTTAGGTCTTCCCCTCCTAATGCACTCATCCACACTTTCCGTATAAATATGTTTAGTAAATCTTCTTTCATCCATTCTTTTTACGACCAAACCAACTGAGCATTCTATATCAACTTTCACCCCAGCTTTATCTCTTATCGAGGTTTTAAGTTAGTAAATATGTATAATAGTGACAGGTTGCTAGCCTATCGCCTAAAGCATACCTACCTATTTCCTTAGTCGTCTCACGACATCCAGAGAAGAAATGGAGAGCCATTATTCTAAACCAACTAAAGTACTAATGTCATTATGGTTGTTCGGAGACGATTCCGCCAATACATCGCGGCGATCGCTGTGCTCTTATTGGCCGGCCCAAGATCGCGCGTAACGCTAGTGCCTTTTTTCTCTACGGTTATTAGCTCTGTTTGAGCTCTGTACAGTTTCAGTGACAGTGACGGTGACGTTAGTAAATGCCAAACCACTAACTGTTTGCGGGCCTGGGTGGCAACATTGTTTCTCTATTGGGTCTGTCCTCGATGTTCTAAACCCCCTACAGAGAACATCCGTTTTATCTCACTTTTAACTCTTGCAGGTACTCCAAGACTTCCACAAATCAGCTTCAAAACTGACCATAGAGATTCTCTTCGAGCTCTTCTCCCCCATCAAGCCTCGGTCCTTCTCTATAGCCAGCAGTAGCCTGCCATCTGGTGGCCAAAAGGTGGAACTACTCATAGCCGTGGTCAAGTATTACAGCAAACTGAAGAAGGCTAGACTCGGCTTGGCGTCGAATTGGTTGAAGAGTTTAAATGCAGGGGATAAAGTCTATGGATGGATTACAAAGGGGACTATTGAGTTTCCTAAAGATACGGTGAGTTTGGTGGTTGGTTTTTTTAGGGTTCCGTAGACAAAGGGTGAAAACGGGAACTTATGGCCCTGCGCAGACGACAGACTACCCGCGATGGACTTTTTACATACATACATACATATTCTCACGCCTGTATTCCCAAGAGGGGTAGGGCAGAGCACATGAATTCAAAAATCCAGTGCCACGTTTAGCAATTTCAGGGTAACTAAATGGTTAAATGTGATATTGCAGCGACAGGTTGCTAGCCCATCGCCCAAATACACTAACCCTTTCCCAGAATCGACTCTTACGACACCCACGGGAAGAAAGGGGGAGGTGCTATTCTAACCCGGCACTGGGGATGGACTTTTTAGTCCGTGAAAATAGAACCTATCCAATTAGCTATGTCCACACCAGTGCGCTTTCGCGTTCACCTTGCATCTTCCTCTGACGCATGCCCGTGCAACCACCAACCACAGCGCATGCCGCCAGCGCGTCTTCATTGAGGACGGGTCTAGTTTCAGCGCATGCGCTGTGGTTGCACAGGCATGCGTCAGAGGAAGACGCAAGGTGAACGTGAAAGCGCACTGGTGTGGACATAGCTATTAAATTATATGGAGTAACGCACACGACGCACATAAAGTCCGGCGCACAAGCATACAATCAATTCAGACTTTTTGTGCGCCGCAGACTCGATCGCACAAAAAATCTGTCGTCTGCGCTGCGCCTATTACTGAGACGCTGTCCGTCCGTCTGTCGCCAGTATGTATCTCATGAACTGTGCTAGCTAGAGTGTTGAAATTTTCAAAAGTATTTCTATTGCCACTATAATAACAAATACTAAAAGTAACGTAAAATTATTATTTACGGATGATCTCCATACATCAAACTTTTTTTGGTGTTGAACCCTTGGTGTTGGTGTGCGAGTCCGACTCGCACTTTGCCGCCTTTTTTACTCTGGGCTTCTATGATCACCGTAAACTGAAAGCTAAAGGCTTCCTACACGGGGCACCGGCCACGACCACAAAACGCCGTCATGCTTACATATAAGTCCGCTACCAGGATATTACCTGTACTTTTCATACATTTTGTATGGATTTGCATAGTTTTAAAGACCTAAAGCGTACTTAGGGACAGACAGCGGGAAGCGATTTCGATTTCGTTTTATACGTAGACTAGCTTTCCGCCCGCGGCTTCGCCCGCGTGGAACTCGGTTATATTGCGGTATAAAGCACAACTATAAGAAAACTTCCCGTTTCAAACGACACACGGCGCCATCGATCTATCATCTATCGATCGGTTATCGATTGATATCGACCTATCGTCGATCGATATCGATCTATCAAGCAAACTATATTTTTGTTTTCCCTCGGGAACATCAATTTTTTCCGGGATAAAAAGTAGCCTATGTCACTCTCCGTGCCCTAAACTATCTCTACCTAAAAAATCACGTCAATCCATCGCTCCGTTTAGCCGTGAAAGACGGACAAACAAACAAACAAACAAATACACTTTCACATTTATATATTGGTACGGATAGTTCAATTCAGTTGTGCGCGCGGCGCTATGTGCGCGTGCGCTTGTAAATTCACAGATTTCATTGGAAATTCCCACCCCCGTGTGGTGCCGGGTTAGAATAGCACCTCCCCATTTCTTCCCGTGGGTGCCGTGAGAGTCGACTCTGGGAAACGGTTAGTGTATTGTGGGGGATGGGCTAGCAACCTGTCGCTGCAATATCACGTTTAACCATCTGGTTACCCTGAGTAACTGGATTTTGAATTTATGTCCTCTGCCTACCCCTCTTGGGAATACAGGCGTGAGGATATGTATGTATCATTGGTAAGGTGCTCGTCAAGTTACTGCCACTGCATTCAAATGAAATCTGTTTACAAGCGCAAGCACACATGGCGCCGTGCGCAAATCTGAGTTGAACTATCTGTACTACTTACTTAGTGAAGTTCTTGCATCTATAGTAGATTTGTTTAGGTAGTGAAAACAATGTAAACAATCTTGACATGTCTTTTTGTTGAAATACACAGTCTAAAAATGAAAATCGTTACACTATACCAGTGTTTTTCAATCTTTTTGACTTCGCGACCCCTTTACAGGTTGAAATATTCTGGCGACCCCCTTGTGACGTAGAAATGCCAATGTTTTTTTTAATGATTTTAACATACTTCCTTAGTATTTAACATTAAACTACCGTGAGACTCACTCATCTTATAAAATACGGAACGGAATTAGTCCGAAACATGTCGAGCTAAACTCGATTTATAACGTGCAGTGCCGTAACTAGCTTTTTATGCGCCCGGTGCGAGCTTTCAAAACTGCGCCCTCGAAGATATTGGTCTGGTCATTTCTGCGCCCCTTCAGGGTCTGCGCCCTGTGCCTGGGCACCGCTGGCACCGCCCTAGTTACGGCTCTGATAACGTAAGTTATCCGTATTTTATAAGATAGGTACTTCCTTAGTTTTTAAAAAAGAGAAATAGAAATAGATATTATAAAATGATAAGCACATCCTTCTCACTAAAATTGCGTGTTTATTGTGTAAGAACCTCGTCTTTTTCTTAGCCGGCGACCCCCTGAGTAAGTCGTCACGACCCCCCCAGGGGTCGCGACCCACAGTTTGAAAAACACTGCACTATACAATTCAATTATGATAAAATTTAAAGATTTCGATTTATAAAGTGTACGTTTAAATAAAAAGACACGTCAAGATTGTTTATATTGTTTTAACTACCTCAACAAATCTACTATAGTATAAACTATTTTATTTTCCAGTCCATCCCCCTCATCTTAATAGGCCCAGGGACAGGGCTGGCTCCCTTCAGGAGTCTGATCCAGCAAAGAGTCCACCTCGACCAGGCAGACAAACACACGATGCACCTTTACTTCGGCTGTCGGTATAGGGAGAGGGACTTCCACTGTAGAGACGAGCTGGAGAGATGGGCAGCGGAGGGGAAGCTGACCCTGTGCTGTGCGTTCTCTAGAGATCAGGAAGATAAAATGTGAGTATGCAGAAGTTGATTTTATGTCGAATGTCATAATTAGGGATGGTGATGCTGGTGTGTGTTTTTATGAAATTAATTTGACTTTGGCTCATGTGTGAAACTGTTGAAAAGTAAAAGTCTTAAATATGTAATAAGTTTCTCCCGATGTTTTAACGTGTAAGTAAGACACTTTATTGTAAGTACAAAAAAAAAGTAAAAACAAAATACCTACAGGCAAGAATTTTGAAGTGAAGTACATACAAAATGCTGATTGTCCCAGGGATCTCTTACGTTCAACCTTTCAATAAATACAATTACGCCTATGTTACTAAATGGGGTAGGCAGAGCACAAGAAACGCTACATAGACAAAACCTTGACTATTTCGCGTTGCAAGATTGGTAAGTTTTTAACTAGTGGAAATAAATTGGCGCACGCAAGTCAGTGGCAAAATCTACGCGTGAATTTACCCCTACTACTTAAAACCTTGCCAAGTTAGATGCCGGGGACTGACATGTCCGATCCTTCACAAAAATTTACAAACCGATCATGTGGGTTATGTCTCTACATCGACATTAGCAAAATACAATGGCCACACTAGCAAACGTGAAAGCTATTTAAAAAAAACTGACAGAAGCCATTTCAAAAACATTCCAAATATAAATTAGCTTTAACTAAGTACTCTTTTTTCTTACCACAGATACGTGCAACACAAGATCGCCGAACACAGTGTTACCATACGCTCTCTAATATTAGAGCAAAACGGGTACATCTTCATATCCGGGAACGCTAAGAACATGCCCAATAACGTAAAAGAGGCGCTCGGAGAGGCCGTGGGGCCGGAGGAGGTCAAGAGGCTTGAAGATGTGGGCCGGTTGCAGATTGAGACGTGGTGAGATGTTGATGAGATCCCTTGAGAGAGATGAAATCCCTTTGGATTTCTGTATTTTCATAGTTGTGACAGTTTTATTTGTTTTGACTTAATCATTATTATACTGTGTGTGACGCCGAAACGTTCACCTCTATTATACGTTATCGTCTATTATAAATATGTTATTTCATTTTTATTTTGTTTTCTATCTAGAAAACTACTGTTTTACTTCTTTTTTGTTATTAGGATAACCTCGAATATCACAATTATTTTTAAGTTAAGAACCGGTTGTTTGGGTATATTTATTTTTAATCGTAATAATTGGTCAATATTTGTAAATTTTGGTTCTACTGTAAATAAAAGCAACGTTTTATCACAAAAATATTTTGTTTTAATCACAACTTATTAATACCTTACAAATAAATTACACTAGTAATTGGGCGTTAATAAAAAAACCTGTATAACTTATTTATAGTTTGTCAAAATTGTTTTTCTTAATCAGAATCGCAAATGACATGAAATGTCAATCTAAAAAAAACCTCGGGATTCTTTCCGAGTAGGAAAAACATGAAATGTCCAAATTTTGATAATAATTGTTTTTTTAACGCTCCCTTATAAAATACTTGAGAAGATTTGTATGGGATCACAATCTCATGAATCTATGTCTTTATCTATTAGCAAATGTTGCCAAAATCTATTTTTAATTAAATTTTTAATCTTTGTCTATTTTTTCTTATATCTTGCCTAAGCAACAAAAAGTTCACAATCACAATCGTAGTCAGAACATTATCATACGACTATTGAGTAACAATATAACCATAGATTAGTTTTATAGTGGTCGGCAGCAAACTTGGCCAGATTTTAAACGGTGGGGGTAAGTTCGCACAAAGGTTTTGACTGAAAATATCAATATATTTACGAACTTGTCCCCATCACTTAACCTCCTGGATCCCCCGGTCCTCACATGAGGACATAACATTAAAAAAATTCTGAAGTCTAATGTCAAACCATCTTAACAAGTTTACACGCATAGTACGTTTCCGAACGCACTTGTCAACATAAAAAAATAAACACCGAGTCACAAACGCCCAATCAGCGATCAGTGCGGCTTTGACATCGGACACTGCCAGCCACACCATGCCTCGCGGTAAGTAAATCTAAAGTTATCTCAATGGATTATTAATTATATATTTTTGTTTTGTTTTTATTAGTACACTTTTGGTATATTTCATACGTTAGAAAGTGCATTTCTTGCATGTAATTGGAAAAAAATAGTTTTATGTATCTCTGAAGTTAATGTACTCATGCGAGTACAAGAGGACGGATTAGTTTTTTTTATGTTCTCGTACGAGTACAAAGGGTCTTAACGCTGTCAGATATTTTATCTTTCGTAAAAATTAATTATGTTTTAATTTCAATTTTCAGGCTTGAAGGACTGCGAAATAGAGGAGTTGCTTAATTTCGATGAATCCGACGGCCTTTCCGAAGGCGAAAATGTTTATGTGACAACTAAGTATCATTCATCATTCTAAAGTTAGAATGCCATGATTCTATTTCATCTGAATCAGAAAACGACGATGATGATATCTTTGAAATCTACAAAATATATCGAAAGAAATAACTTCGGCGGTTCCTAGTCCTGCATTAGAGATAGAAATACAGGGGGATCACGTCCAAGAGTCCAAGCATAAGAAGCGAAATAAGCGATGCATCAGCAGCTACTTGTTCAAGTTTCGCACACGATTTAGAAAATGAAGACATTCCCAGTCCATTTTTTTCACCACCTGTTCTACAAGTTAAAAACTGAATTAAAACAAAACGTTTACTTTAGATTAAGTCCGAAAAAAATGTTAGGTACTTAGTGAAATTGTAACAATTGTAATTTTTAGAATATAGGATCAAATCTGGGTCATGAACAATACTCAGATTTCAGTGTACCCAGATTTCATCCAGTGAAGTGATTTATTTTTATATACAAGTTTTTATTTTTGTACTAGTGCGTCTAGTGCAAATTATATATTAAAGTTCGTTTTTGTTACTATTTTTAACAAAAAATTCTGTTACCTTTGTAAACCAGTGTATAATCAGTATAAAAATGTATTTTGTACATAAGTAATGTTAATTCTTTGTGATATTGCGATTTATGTGGTACTTAATTAATCGGAGGAAGTACAAATCAGGAGTTTTTATGAGTTTATACGCAAATAAAGTTGATTTTTCTAGTATTTTGATTTAGTTAATACTGTTCTCGAGTGAGGTCAAAGTCCTTGTGTACTCGTCTGAGGACATAGTGAAAAATCGAGGGGAAAACTCCAGGATTTTTTTTATTAATTTTCCAACAGTAAGGGGTATGTACTTAATACAGTTTATGGAAAAAATGATAGTTTTGGCAAAATAAGTATCTCCAGGATCCAGGAGGTTAAAAATCAGGCTAAATTTATTAGCGTCTCTGGTATTTTGGGAATTTGGTAGTTGAAGCATGAGAGTTGAATCTTAGCCCAATGCTCGAGACTGAGGCTAAACCTGGCTAACTCCAGCTAGCCCTGGTTACCCCGGTTACCCCTGGTTAATTCTGGCCACCCCTCCTACGCATTAATCCTCCCAAAAAAAGAATGCTTAGGAGGTGTAGCCAGGATTCAAAGCTAGTCCTGGCTAACCCCGGCTACACCTGGTTAACCCTGGCTACCCTCGGCTAAATATAGCTACCCCCGGCTAAAGGTATCTACCCCCGGCTAAAGGTAGCTACCCCCGGCTAAAGGTAGCTACCCCCGGCTAAAGGTAGCTACCCCCGGCTAAAGGTAGCTACCCCCGGCTAAACGTAGCTACCCCCGGTTAAACGTAGTTACCCCCGGCTAAACGTAACTACCCCCGGCTAAAGGTAGCTACCTCCGGGTAAAGGTAGCTTATCCCCGGCTAAAAGTAACTACCCCCGGCTAACCGTAGCTACCCCTGGCTAGGCAGCCCCCACAGCTTGAGGTTGCCGGCGTCCCGCTTCCGCTCGGGCGCCTCCTTGTCCTCGCAGGCGAACGCGGCGATGTAACGCGCCGGGTGCCACGCTACCGTGAACGTCGCTGCTGACACAGGGATCTCTGCTACCTTTTCACCTGTTAATGTGTAAGTTTATGAAAAATACATATAATCACGTCAAATAGGATAGGCAGAGCATGCGAAACGTGAACTATAATGACTATTACACGCTTCGCAGCCACTCCTTTTGGGTGTTACAACAGATGGAAGAAGTATGACAGGGACAGGTTGCAAGCCTGTCGCCTAAACTTTGGGCCTTAAGGAAACATTTGTGCGACGCATGGGCGTAGCCAGGGGGGGTTTTGGGGGTTCAAACCCCCCC
>BHDV01065313.1:13083-23496 GCA_005406045.1 Adoxophyes honmai | reverse complement strand
CCCCCGAAACTAAATCCTGGCTGCGCCCGTGTGCGACGTATAAAGAACGACTACTATGGCGGCAAAAACAGCGACCCCAAAAATTTCTTGTTTTTATGTGAAAATCTTAATGTGTTTTACAGAATACAACATACCACTTACAAAATTTCAACAGCATAGTTCTAATAGTTTCAGAAAAAAAGTGGCTGTGAGAAACGGGCAGTCAGACAGACATGACGAATCTGTAAGGGTTTTCTTTTCTCCTAGCTACGGAACCCTAAAAAAATATACAACTATGGACTGACCTGTCTCCGTGTCGCCTATGTCGATGACGTGATCTTCGCTGGCGGAGGCGAGTAAGCGGCCGTCGAAGCTGAACGATAGCGTCCGCACCGGCCACTCTAGCCTGAGAACAATAAGTAAACATATATGAAAGAACGAAAGAAAAACAACTTATCAACACCAACACTGAAATAACCAACATTAATTAAAAATTAAAAACACCCCCAACGAGCCCCAACGCAATGGCTTTACTGAACGTGTAACATTCTTATCGCACCAAACAAATGACCTGATGACCTTGAAGACCTGAACCGATTTCCACCAAACATAGCTAAGAACACTTTCGACTGATATAACTTTCAAACAAAAAAAAACCGCATTAACCTTTTGACCGCCAAAGACGCCATATCACGTCATCGCAAGTCAGTGCCCGTGACGCCACGACGTTAAATGGTGCGTCGAAGTTATGGCAAAAGAACTGAAATATAAAACGCTGCAACATTTTTTCTAGGTTTACTTTATTTATAGGTAGTGTAAGTTATTTTAAACCTAATTTAAACAAAATAATACAGGACCATTCGAAAAAAACAAGCATTATCTAAGAGCCGACTCACGTCTTTGGCGTTAGGAGCACAGCGTTTCACTTCGCGCCTTGGCGGTCAAAAGGTAATTGGATCATCCGTTTGGGAGCTACGATGCCACAGACAGACACATACACATTTACACACACACACACACACAGAGACACGTCAAACTTATAACACCCCGTTGTTTTTGCGTCGGGGGTTAAAAACATTATTCATAAAAAAATATCCTTATATCATGCCTGTATTCCCAAATGGGAGAGGGAGGCCACACAATTGTTTCAATTTCAAAGCGAGATTAGGTTTCAACTGATTGAAACCGATATTAATTTTACCCGTGTGGTGCCGGGTTAGAATAGCACTACCTCCTTTCTTCCCGTGGGTGTCGTAAGAGTCGACTCTGGGAAAGGGTTAGTGTATTGTGGGCGATGGGCTAGCAACCTGTCACTGCAATATCACGTTTGACCATCTGGTTACCCTGCTGAAATTGCTAAACGTGGCACTGGATTTTCGAATTCACGTGCTCTGCCTACCCCTCTTGGGAATACAGGCGTGAGTATACAGTGGTGGACAGTTAATTAGAAACACTCCATACAATCACGAAAATATTAACATGAACTAGCGGTAGTAGCAAAAGAAACGCAAATAATTAATAATTAATTATGCAGCAATGTAGCCACAACATTAAAATGTGCGTACAATGAAAAAAAATACATCAGAATTTTATAATTTTAGTTTAAAATGAGTTTATTTATTGATAACTTGAATTTCCGATACTGGTTGTTTGGACACATAATTAGAAACAGGGTCACAAACATACTTTTTTCTTTTGAATAATTAAAAAAAACCTTCTTATTACTCTTGTGGCGGCAATTAACATCAACTTCAGTTACAACAGCAGTAAATTATGTTCAAAATGAGAATAAAATAAAAGTTATGAGGCGTCAACTCGCCGAGTAATTGTAAATCCGCGTTTGGACCGAAGGGGACATCCAAAAGAATCGTCAATCACTTAAGATGCACCATAAGAAGGTATTTCATACCATCGACCATTGCAAAAGACGTGGAACTACTGAAAACCAAATTAGAAATGCACACCCAAAGAAAACATCGCCCAGAGAAGATTCGCTCATCGTACGGTAAGCGAATCTTCTCTTGAACAAGACCCGTTTATAGACTCCAATGAAATTATACATGATGTTTACACATAACATGACTCCAAAAACGTGAAGTATAGACTAGTACCCAGTCAGTTAGATGAAGCGAAACTGTTTGAGGGGGTTTCCCGAAAGGTACCGTACCTACAGAACAATATAGGGATGAGATAATTAATTGCGAAAAAATACAGCAAGTGGACAATATAGGAATAAAGCTTGAACACGCCAAAACGTGGGCACATAAAATATTAAATAAAAAAATATGTAAACCATAATTAAGTTTTTTATTATTGTAATTGCCTACTTACTACATTATTGTACATTTTTACATATATATTTTTTTAATTGTCCGTTGATTACGCCATAGAGCGTACTTTACGTCGGATCCGGCTCATTAGGGTTTGCACCGCACTGTCGGGATATTTTTTGCAAGCCCAAGTCCACATTTTTTGCAACTCTGCTGCCGATTTAGGGTGTCCACGTTTCTTTTTCAAAATCCCTTTCATTATGCACCAATATTCTTCGATCGGCCTCAGTTCAAGACAATTCGGAGGATTGCACTTTTTGGGTACCACAGCAGCAGCATTCTGGTCATACCATTCTATCACCGCTTTAGAGTAGTGACAGCTCGCAAGACCAGGCCAAAACAATGGTTGTGAACTGTGGTTGCGTAAAAAGGGTAAAAGACGCTTTTGCAAACATTCTTTTTTGTAGATTTCACCGTTTACTGTGCCTGTTGTGATAAATGAACGACTTCGTTTGCCACAGCTACAAATAGCTTGCCATACCAGGATTTTTTTTGGAAACTTCAATCTCTTTTTTACCTTACAATATTCTAGGGTATCTCTACGGCTCTTAGAAGTATAAAATTCTTGGCCCGGTATCTGTTTAAAGTCTGCTTTTATATATGTTTCATCATCCAATACAACGCATTCAAATTTTGTCATCAAATCATTGTAAAGTTTTCGTGCTCTTCGTTTTGCAGATAAATTCTGCTTAGCATCACGATTTGGTGCAGCTTGACCCTTGTACGACTTTAAATCAGCTCTTGACTTGACTTTTTGCACATAGGACTGCGACATTTGTACCTTTTTTGCGACATCGCGTGATTATAGCTTGGGCTTCTATGTAAAAAGCAGCAAGACACGGGCTTCTTTTTTTTGTCCTTTACTCCTTGCTTTCCTCCACTACAGGACCCCCAATCCAAGGTCAAGCGTTCTTGGAACTTTTTTAAAACCGAACAGACGGTGGATTGTGGGTATTTTAATAATTTTGCTAGTGCTCTATAACTTAAATTGGGTTTTTGCGTATGGTTGAGCAAAATAATTTCACGCTGCTGATATTCAGACCTCGCCATCGTGAAAACGACTGAATGAAGTGATACGCTCTCAAGATATTTTTTGTTTATCATATAAAGGACTTTATATTTACAGCACTAAATAGTTCCTATACTGTGTGAATGAAAAAAAAAAAGTACTTATGTGTGCCCACGTTTTGGCGTGTTCAAGCTTTACTCAGATAAAAAGTTTTATTTTCAGATGAAACTAAAAATAATATGTTGAATTCTGACGGGAAACGCTACATTAAACGTCTACCAAACCATGGTTTCAATAATAAATACACAAAAATATGGTTAAGCATGGTGGTGGAAACATTTTGATTTTAGTTTCATCTGAAAGTAAAACTTTTTGTCGATTCCTGAACTGTCAACTTGCTGTATTTTTTCGCAAATAATTATCTCATCTCTCTTTACTGTTCTGCAGGACCAATACCTTTCGGGAAACCCTCCAATACAGTTTCACTTCAACTAACCGACTGGCTACTAGTCTTAATTTCACGTTTTTGGGGTCATATGACGTGAAAACCTCATTTCTAATTTCATTGGAGCCTATGAACGGGTCTTGTTTAGCAAATAAGCGAATCTTCTCTGGGCGATTTTTTCCTTGCGTGTGTCTTTCTAATTTAGTTTTCAGTAGTTCCATGTATTTTGCAATGGATCTGATAGCATTCAAAGTAGTCGACGACTCTTTTCTATGTCCTCTTTCGGTCCAAACACGGACTTAAATTTACTTAGCAAGTTGACACCTTATAACTTTTATTTTTCCCCATTTTGAACACAATTTACTACTCACCAAACTAAAGGTGATGTGTAATTGCCACCACGAGTGTAATAAAAAGGTTATTTTTAATTTTACAAAAGAAAAAAGTACGTTAGTGACCCTGTTTCTAATTATGTGTCCAAACGGCCAATAACGAAAATTCAAGTTACCAATGTATAAACTAACTTTACAGCGAAATTATAAAATTCTGTTGTCTTTTTTTTCGATGTATACATATTTTAATGTTGTGGCTACATTACTGCATAATTAATTATGCCTTATTTATGTTTCTTTTACTACTACCGCTAGTTCATGTTGGTTGTTTATGTGATTGTATGGAGTGTTTCTAATTATCTGTCCACCACTGTATGTATGTATGTATGTTAATTTTCAGCATGTTGGACAATACCCCTGCTGGTTAGTTAAGCCTCTGTTCAGGACTTCTGTGGACCCTGGGCCATCGGACTTCACAAGGTGAGCAAGCATCATTGTATCTTCTAGAATCTAGATCGTTATCTTGGAGCTCCTGTTCTTTCTAATGTCCATTGTCTCCTAGTTTGTCCACATTACACTGAACTATCAAATCCTTTTCCTGATAACCTATGTCAGTCCTTACCTGGAGAAGACCCGGAGGCAGGCCAGTTCCTGGGCATCCCAGAGGGACACGAGGGCGTCAGCGGAGCCCGTGGCGAAGTAGCGGCCCGTGGGGTCGTGCTCGATGCAGATACAGACCATTTATAGTACTCCTAGTTGGTTTACTCGATGCAGATATGTCTCTATATGTAGTACGCCTAGTTGGTTTACTCGATGCAGATAGGTTTTTATAGTACGCCAGGTTGGTTAACTCAATGCAGATGCAGGTCCTTTATGTACTCCTGGTTGGTTAACCTTTTGACCGCCAAAGACGCCATATCACGTCATCGCAAGTCAGTGCCCGTGACGCCACGACGTTAAATGGTGCGTCGAAGTTATTGCGAAAGAACTGAAATATAAAACGCTGCAACATTTTTTCTAGGTTTACTTTATTTGTAGGTAGTGTAAGTTATTTTATACCTAATTTAAATATAATAATACAGCACCATTCGAAAAAAAACAAGCATTATCTAAGAGCCGACTCACGTCTTTGGCGTCAGGAGCACAGCGTTTCACTTCGCGCCTTGGCGGTCAAAAGGTTAACTCAATGCAGATGCAGGTGCTTTATAGACTTTAATGTACACCTGGTTGGACTACTCCATGTAGATACAAATCCTAATCCTTTGATTAACTCGATACAGATGCAGGTTACAGGGTTAAGCCTCTATGTTAGTCCTCACCTAGAAAAGACCCGGAGGCAGGCCAGTTCTTGCGCGTCCCACAACGACACGAGGGCGTCAGCAGAGCCCGTGGCGAAGTAGCGGCCCGTGGGGTCGTGCTCGATGCAGATACAGGTCCCGGGGTGAGCCTTCAGCACAGCTTGGAGCTCCAGCCCGGGGTACCTGCCAATAATATGAAATGAAACTCATATGAATGAAAAATACATACATACATACATCACGCCTGTATTCCCAAATGGGGTAGGCAGAGCACACAAAACGCTCCATAGACAAAACGATGATTATTTCACGTTTCATGGTCACTTCTAGCATTTTTTTTTTGTTTTGAGTTGGCAGGTATAGTAGTAACAGGTTGCTAGCCTGTCTCGCCTAAAATATGCCTTAAACTATTTCCTTAGTCGCCTCTTACGACATCCACTCAAGAAATAGAAAAGTGTTGTTCTATCCTGAAAATACAACCAATGGTACAAATAGCAGAATAAGGAACCTTTTTGTCTCATTACCACCTAATGACATGTGACGTATGTTCTTATTCTATGCAAATAAATATTTCTATTTCTTTCTATTTCTATTTCTATTTCACACAGGAAACATATGTAAACGTAATAATGTTTGACAATAATAGTGAATGAGAGAGCAAAAATGTGGGTAGTTGCCAGCCAAATAAACTGACGTGAGTATGTGAACGCAGCCAAGCCCGTTCGTGAGGTAGAACAAGTCAGATGTGTTGTTCCAGGATATCTCATTCACCTCAAAGTGGAACTGTTCTTCTTGGACCTGAAAAAAAAAACAAAAATGTGTTACCAAAAAAATAAACCGATAAATATTGTATGTAAACCTACTAGGAAGCCATCACTTAATAGAATAATAGTAGATCATCCATGGTATATGAGCAACAACAGATTACACCATGAGCTGAAAATGCCTACAGTGAAAGAAGAAGTGAAAGCCAGAGCAGTAATGTATCAGGAACGTTTGAAAAAACATCCTAACAAATTAGCATCAGCCCTGGTGACTGATAGGCCAACTTTCACAAGACTGAAGAGACGAACTCCACAAGATCTGGCAAAGTAGAGAAAACGTTTTGGATGATTAAAGGGATTCATACCAATTCAACCCACTAAAAGCTAAAAAATACCGCTCATTGTCGTTAGTGACAGATTGCAGTAACATGAGGGGTTTAAAAAAAAAACTTAATAGAACTGAAGTTATCAGAGATTATTTAAAGAGTGAAATGTTTGACCGAAGCTCAATTTTTCATTCAAAAAGGTTTGCCAACTCAATAAGAGGAATTAATGTTTTGTTTTTTTTTCAAATATTATAAACTCCTTATAATGGGCAATTTAACGCCTTTCTCTTTACACGTATTTTGTAACACATTGTAGATATTTGACTTTAATACAGAAGCAATAAAATAAATGCATCAATCAGCTATTTTAATGTTTTTTGATTGCCATGGTGATGTCTCCTGGATTGCTCAGAAAAACTAAAAAAATTTGGGATACATCCCACAGTATTGTATGACTCTTTATTGTACATAAAACAATTACAAAAAACAAGATACAGGATAACAGCTTAAATGTACAAAGGCGAACTTATCCCCGAGGGGATCTCTGCCAGTTAACCTTCGGGCACCTTGAGTAAATCATAATTATAAAAACACTAGCTTTTGCCCGCAGCTCCGCTCTCGTTAAATTCGGGGTATCACAGAAGGGATAGCACACATACCAATTTATAGCTTTCTACATTGAAAACTTCCACCCCTCACTTTAGGGAAATGGGGGGTTTTGAAGAGACAAAAAGTAGCCTATGTCACTCTCCATGCCGTAAACTATCTCTACCTAAAAAATCACGTCAATCCATCGCTCAGTTTAGCCGTGAAAGACAGATAAACAAACACACAAACACACTTTCACATTTATATATTGGTATGGATTTCTTTACATCACATCTCCTGAGCATACAACAGTTCTTTCAATTCTCGCAGCATTACCCTGAAGGTAGCTAAAACTAGTTAACTCACCACTTTGTAAGTCTTGGTATCAATGAACGACACCAGGTCTTCCTTGTTCCCAACAGCGATTGTGCTGCCGTTGGGCGACCACGCGATGTTTATGTTCTCGCCTTTTGTTGGGATCATTGCTACACATTTCCGGGATCTGAAAGATTACATACATACATATTCTCACGCCTGTATTCCCAAGAGGGGAACAGAGCACATGAATTCAAAAATCCAGTGCCACGTTTACCAAATTTCAGCAGGGTAACCAGATGGCTAAACGTTATATTGCAGTGACAGGTTGCTAGCCCATCGCTCACAATGCACTAACCCCTTTCAACCTCTTACGACACCCACGGAAAGAAAGGGGGAGGTGCTATTCTAACCTGGCACCACACAGGGAAAGATTAAATGAAGTAAATTAAAATTATGCCCCGTGTGGTGCCGGGTTAGAATAGCACCTCCCCCTTTCTTCCCGTGGGTGTCGTAAGAGTCGACTCTGGGAAAGGGTTAGTGTATTGTGGGCGATGGGCTAGCAACTTGTCACTGCAATATCACGTTTGACTATCTGGTTACCCTGACATTGCTAAACGTGGCACTGGATTTTTAATTCATGTGCTCTGCCTACCCCTCTTGGGAAGACAGGCGTGAGAATATATATATATATAATTAAAATATTTGGCACACTATATTTGGAACAACTTTTTTTATTTATCCCCTCAGCTGTTGAAAAAAAATGCGATTTTTGGGCTGTCTTTCGGTTGCTTCCTAGCCCTCTTGCTTTACGCTGAACGCGTTTTAATAAGCTAGAGAGAGCCAGACATAGTTTATCAGTAATTTTTTGACACAATAGTGAGCACATCTGTCATAACCCCAGAGCGGGACGCGCCACAAATACGGGTATTTTAGTCGCAGACCCGCTGTGGGGTTCGCCACAGCTGAGGGGCTATAGTACACACAAAATTTGTTATATTATATTACCTCGTGTCCCATATCCGTACTGATTTGTCTCCGCTGGCTGTGCTGAGCAGGTCTGGGTGTGATGCGTGCCAGCAGAGCTGATCCACCGACCCTGTGTGGCCGCGGAACACAAAGTCTTGTACCTGAGGACAAGACAAACTTTATAGAGCTGCCAAAATCAATAATATTAGTTTGAACTCAGTTTCAACACTTATCTAGCCTGAATGACCAAATGTAGCAAGCAGAACACATAAAACACTACATAGACAAAATACAAATTACTTACTTTAAACATAAAATTACTGTGACACTCACACAGTGTCAACCGAAACACAGTGTCCGACTAACTGCTGACAGTAGTGTGTGGCTCCCAATCAAGGGCGTACCCAGGTTCTGGGCCAGGGGGGGGCAAATCAGATTTTTATAAGCTAATTATTAGTAAAGAATAAAATAACGGCCAAGTGCGATACTCAATTTGTAGGGGTCGTCATTATCCAGGGGGGGGCAGCTGCCCCCCCCTCGGTACGCCCATGCTCCCAATGATGGATCATGAGTTGAAATGAAACATGTTGAGCAAATCCTGATACATACAAAGACGTATTCATACGTTTATACGTTTCATAGCCAATTTAAACACAATTTTTAGATTCCAAGTTGATAAAAAAGGTATAAGAGGGACGTTGCTAACCTCTCGACAATCTCGACAATTTACGATTATCTATAATCATGAATTAATTAAACTTATGCTTCGTCTTTTCATGTTTCTTTAAAATGTAACAAAATAGCTAAAGTTTTATGTTAGGCCGAACCAAAAAATACCTTCGCCTCCTGTAGCATAAAAATAAACAAACATAACCTAAAAACTTCTACAATGTTGCTGACACAGTTCAAATCTAATCAAACTCACCAGTCTATTCCGTTCTAAATTGAAAATAGCGACGCTTTTGTCGAAGGATCCCGAAGCAAGCTTTCTTCCATCGCAAGACCATCCAACTGAATGCACTTTCGAAGTATGGGCAATATACTCGCGTATAACATTGTGTGATTGAAAGTAGCTCCGTAATTCAGCTAAATCTTTGATAGGAGCCTGTTTCGGATCTTTCATGTTGAATTAGAACAAGTTTCACACTTTTCACAGATTTGACGAAATATCAAAATAATTAAACTGTCAATTTATTATCTCTATGCCGGTTCTTCGCTTTCTGCTGTCAATATGGGGTTACCGTTGGAAAGAAAAAGAAAGAACACATGAGATTTGATGAGATTTATCGGATCCAAATCGGTCCAACTCATGCATAGAGGATAGAACCTATAGAGAAACAATGTTCGCAACCCCGGTCCGCAAATAGTTTGTTGATTTCAACATACTAAACGTCACCGTCACTGTCACAGAAACTGTACAGAGCCAATAACTGTAGAGAAAAAGGCACTAGCGTTACGCGCGATCTTGGACCGGCCAATAAGAGCACAGCGATCACTTCAATTGTTTTGCGGAATAATTTCCGAACAACCAAGATGACATTAGTACTCTATAGGTTCTATCCTCAATGAACTCATGTCATGTCATCATCATGTCATCGATAAATAAACCTGCCAAGTGCGAGTCGGACTCGCGCACGAAGGGTTCCGTACAAAAAAAACAGGTTTTTTGTATTAGAGCCCCCCTTAAATACTAATTTTATTTAAATTTAATCATTTACTTTTAAAGTAGATATTTAATTAAATAAAAAAAAATTAAACACCGGTAGCACTCCGGGAGTGCCGGCAGAAGTGAAAACTTCAATATTAACGTTGTGTTTAATTATAAGTGGGTACAAAAGTACCTACTATCATTTATGAGGTAGAATACAATGTTTATTTATTACGCTATCAAATACATTCAGGGTGCCCGGGAGGAAAGGGAATAACTGAAACAGCGTATTCCTGAGGTCGTAAAGAGTAATAAGTGTTATATGCAACTATACGTTGTCGGTTTAGGTAGTTAAAACAATATAAACAATCTTGACATGTCTTTTTATTGAAATACACAGTCTAAAAATG
>BHDV01065313.1:0-10882 GCA_005406045.1 Adoxophyes honmai | reverse complement strand
AATACATCATCTGTGAAAATTTCAACTCTCTAGCTCTTACGGTTCGTGAGATACAGCCTGGTGACAGACGGACAGACGGACAGACGGACAGACAGACAGCGAAGTCTCAATAATAGGGTCCCGTTTTTATCCTTTGGGTACGAAAACCTAAAAAAGGAAACCTCAAGGAACAAATCCATCTTCTGATCTTCACCTTTTATGTTTTCAATATAAATCTGAACATTTTTAAAGCTGTATTTATGAACCAAAACTTCGAAACTTCGTTGGCGCGATGTAGGATGACGTAGAACTCTATGGTGGTTACCATGGAAATTAGCATTATTATTTTATGACTTTGTCACTGCATACTTAATGTTTAAAGTAGAATAAATTGATACATAATTAAAGACAATTAATGTTTAAAGTAGAATAAAACCAAGTTTAAGTTATTGGTTTGTCTTAAATTATGTATCATAGGACTACTTAGTTCGACTAATCGGCTAGGGTACAGATAAATAATGATATGCCATTATATCTCAGAGGGGCGCTACCAAGGCGCTACATTCTCTTTATTGGGCCCAATACCCAACCTTACACGAAGGAACTTCCAACTAAATATCGTCTAAACAACCACCAGCACAAGATTTGCAAAGTGTTGGCATTATGACGTAATGTCCTTTAGTTTTCTAGAATATATGTTAAAAATAAACAAGATGTCAGATTTAGGAGGGAAACTTAAGGCCAAGATGTGATGATCGGCATCGGCAGACAAGTCACGTTACGAGCTTTTGTTAACACTTTTCTAATAAATTACATACATACATACATATCGTCACGCCTGTATTCCCAAAAGGGGTAGGCAGAGCACGTGAATTCAGAAATCCAGTGCCACGTTTTGCGATTTCAGGGATGAGGGAGGGGATTTTAATAAATTACTCATAATTAAAAGTGTTCTTTAATTATAAAAAACAAAGCTCATACTTTTAATAATTAAACCAAAGTATACCGTTAGTGTATGTTTATTTAGGAATTCATTGAACATTATTTTCAATCATTTAATTCGTAACGTATCTGCGCCTCCAAACTTTAATCTGAGTGCTGCACCACAGGAACGGCGTCAGCCAGACGCCCACCATGAACGCAACGTGCAGAAGGCCTTCCTGGAAATAGAATGATTTAAATTACATATTTGCAACTAGCTTTCCGCCCGCAGCTTCGCCCGCGTGGAACTCGGTTATATTACGGTAAAAAGCACAACTATACGAAAACTTCTCGTTGCAAACGACACAGCGCCATCGATCTATCATTTATCGATAGATCATCGATCGATATCGATTTATCAAGCAAACCATAATTTTTGTTTTCCCTAGGGAATATCAATTGCTTCTGGGATAAGAAAGTACCCTATTCTTATTATTTAATCCGGACTTCTAACTTTACATCTGAAAAATTTCAAAGCAATCGGTTCAGTAGTTACTTCGTGAAAGTGGAACAAACAAAAAACAAACTCCCTTTCCGATTTATACCTAATATTAGTAAGGATCTTTATATCGAGCTGTGGCGCGTTGCTCCCGATCATGGGTCCATGAATTGCTCTGAAACATGTCGAGCTAATCTCTACATAAAGACGTGAGTGTATCTGTTTTATTTAACTATTAGAGAGAGGTAGTTTATACTTGAATTCAAAGTTATAGGCTTATTTATATTAATACTTATTTCTAGTAATTTCAATAGGTAAGGAATGTGCTTCATCAACAATTAATAAACTAACAAATAAATAGTTATATTACAAAGCACATTTAACTTATATTATAAACAATATTCCCGTGTGGTGCCGGGTTACAATAGCACCTCCTCCTTTTTTCCCGTGGGTGTCGTAAGAGTCAACTCTGGGAAAGGGTTAGTGTATTGTGGGCGATGGGCTAGCAACCTGTCACTGCAATACATATCACCTTTAACCATCTGGGTTACCCTGAAATCGCTAAACGTGGCACTGGATTTTTGAACTCATGTGCTCTGCCTATCCCTCTTGGGAATACAGGCGTGAGGATATGTATGTATGTATGTATTAGTAAGGATTTTCCTAGCGAAAAAAGCTGGGGAGATAAATCGTACCTACCCAATGGGTAACTCATGTGCCAAGCAACTTCAGGTTGGCATGCTTTTTTTTAATAAAAATAACTACAGTAGAAACCGCTTAAGACGATTTCTCAAGGACCCTAACAAAAACGCGTCTTAAGCGAGAAAGCGTATTATGCGGGAAAGGGAAAATAGAACATACTACATGTTTTAATTTTGGTATGTATACTCATGTCAACCCAACGATGGGAGCTGTTCCTGTTAATAAAGAAGGCGTAAGCGCGGAGGCAAAAACGCCAAGAGGGCAGCCTCCGCCGAGGTCAGCCCGCACCTACAGCCGGGCCGAGCCAAGCGGTCACCGCCCGCCCCCGGAAAGGAGAAGACGGAGCGAAGCTCGGACACTTAAGAAGGCGAAAGAGTACCGACAGAGGAGCTGATCCTGTTCATTCAGGAGATCCAAGCCGGCCAGCACCCAGTGGCATTTCTTTTGGAACGGCTAGCCACTCTGCACGCCTGGAGTGAACACCACCGGCCTTACACCTTTAAAAACCGGGTTGCGACGTCACTGAATGGTGGACCAGAAGTCTGACGTAGCACAGAAGACTACCAACGAGGCCTGAGGGCCCACTCGGGAGCGGGAAAACCCCGCCGAAGGGGGCGAATGCCTCGAACAGCATCTCTCGAGACTGACAATACGGGCATCTCTTTCTACATTTGCCAATGTTTTTTCAGACCTATTGGTCGCAGCGTGATGTTATATTTATGTATAGCTTAATGGTAGGCGTCCACAGGTCCGCAACGCACGCATCGGACGCATCGCATTCTGTCAGATGTATGGCGAAATGCGATGCGTACGATGCGGACAGGTGGACGCACTTGTATGAGTTTCTATACAAAGAATACTAAAATCTGTTGCGTGCGATACGTCCGATGCGTACGATACCGACAAGTGGACGCTTAGCATAAAGCCTTCCTGGAATAAATGGTCTATCCAACACTGTTTCAGTTCGAACCAGTAGTTCCTGAGATTAGCGCGTTCAAACGAACAAACAAACAATCAAACTCTTCAGCTCTATAATATTAGTATAGAAAAAATAAGGAATCAAAAACTTACCGCAAGGGTGACTTTGCATCTCGCCGGTGTTGTTATGCACATCGTGACCTGCGCCCAGTTGCGCGCAGGGGCATGGAATTTAGGCTTAACCGGCCCCCGAAGCAAATTCACACAATTTCGTAGCATAGTTGCTTTTCTACTTCCTAAAATATTCGTGGGATTGACGTCAAATCGAGTTTTCTTTCTGACAGTCGTTACTAGTGGCAACACTGACAGTTGAATTCGAAATTTGATTCTTTTTTTTCGTCATGATCAAAACGCCGATTCATTTGTAGGCAATTTGTAGGTCAGACCAAAAGTGCCAGTAATAAATTTTGCAAGATTTTAAGTGGTAGAGTAGAAGTAAGTTCGCATATCGGTTTTATATGGAAACCTTTAACCTTTAAACTAGCCACGTTTATTGCCGTCTACCAGGTAAATTAGATTCGAAAAGTAGTGGCGCTAAGTTAATCGAAAGACTTGGAATTCTTGCCCAGCTTATTGCCGATTAGTGCGCCCTATTACGTATTTTAATAGCCGCTTGGCCAAACGACCGTAATTTTGTGAGACGTGTATAGCAGAATTTCGGCCGCAAAAATTCTGCTGCATTCGGTTTCATACAAAAATGCAATCGGTGCCACACGACGACGCAAAATGAGTTCAGAAATTCAGTAGAACGGAATGCTGGCTACACACGTAATGATTTATCGTAGCGATTTAGGACTGTGCAGATAAATCGAACATCCATAGTGCCTCCACACGGCTCCGATATCGACGTCGATCGCCAGTTCTCCGCAGACGCTCACGCGGGAAACATGTCATCCACGATGGAAGATTATGTCGCTATTGCGATATTAGGCTGCCTGGTTATAAGAAAAAAAAAAGATGTGGTGTAAAGACTGGTTTATGAAGGAAGCTATTTTCACAGGTCGAACCGCTGGGCTACCACGGCTTTTTTTCGGAATTTATGTGCAATATCGAATTTGATATTTATCACGAGCTATTCGGTGAAGAAGGAAGAGGTATTAAGTATATGTAGGGACAGGTTGCTAGACTGTCGCTTAAAAACATACCTAAACCTATTTCCTTAAGTCGCCTCTTACGACATCCACGGAAGAAATGGAGAGGTGTTATTCTATCCCGACATCACACGGCAACATTCAATCCATCCATCCATTCCATCTTTACAAACCTAAAACTACGCTAGAAGTGACTGCGAAGCGTGATATACCTAGTCATAATCATAATTTTGTTTATGTCACGTTTCGTGTGCTCTGCCTACCCCATTTGGGAACAGGCGTGATTATACATATGTATGTATGTTTGTATGTATTCGGTGAAGGAAAACATCGTGAGGAAACCTACACACAGCGACGAAGTAATTCAACGTTGTGTGTGAAGTTCCCAATCTACACTGGCCCGCGTGGGAACTATAGCCCAAGCCCTCTCATACTGAGAGGAGGCCTGTGCCTGCAGTGGGACGTATATGGGTTGATGATGATGATGATGATGTTGAATACTAATGAACCATCTCCCGTGAAAATCGTGAAATCGTTCGATCTGAACGATCACCATCCACACGCACCGATAAAACTGCGCAAACCAGATCGACAACGATTTATTGAACGATTTTTGCAACTGCCACCGACCAACGATAATCTGCAACGATTTCTCATACACACGTCCGATAAAACTGTGCAAACCGGTCTGCACAGATAAATCGTTACGATTTCTCGTTACGTGTGTAGCCAGCATAAGACAAAGGTAGGCGTCCACAGGTCCGCATCGCACGCATCGGACACATCGCATTTAATCAGATATTATGGCGATGTGCGATGCGTACGATGCGGACAGGTGAACGCACTTGTATGAGTTTCTATACAAAGAATACTACAATCCGATGCGTACGATACCGACAAGTGGACGCTTAGCTTAAGTGACCGAAAACACGCGACTCACAACAGTCACAACACAAAATTACGCTCGTTTCGCTTCACCCTTAACCCCTCGTATGAGGGAAAGGAAAAATATACTGTATTCGAGCCTCTTCTGTTTCAATATCTACAAATTATGGTGATTAAAATAAAAATAAAAAAACCTACACCACGACAACGACGCAGTTCCTGCCAGACTACCACACTGTGCACCACTAGCATGTTGCCATATCTCCATGCCTGGTGTCTACAGTGTGTAACCTACATAGCCAGCTACGCATCCAACGTGGACCGCACGTAGCTCATTAGGTTCTCACTCCGCCAATCGCGTCGGATTGGAGCAACTAGCTCTCCGATAATCGCGGCGGACCATCAACGCTCGCCAACGCGGCTCGAGCCAACGCAACTGGCCCTTCCAAGAACATGAAACACAGACTTGCACTGCGATTCCGCACTGACCTCCGGTCTAAAAAAGGGGGGCTGGTGTAGGGACACCTAGCGCCATCTATCATCGAGTGGTAGAACTTCTGGACGGAAATGTGTATTGGCGTTCCCTCAGGGAAGTTCGGTGACGGAAATTCCGTCTAGTGTGCAAAGGCCCTACTGTCAAGAAAAAAGGAAGCCTAGATACATCCCGCTATCGAAGTTTCGACGATCAGTTGCATAAATACAATTTCCAACGTCCTTTCTATAGACTTCGGTCCCCAGGCGTAACATCTGCCTGGAGAGAGATCTCTCTATTGGAGCCTTTCCCAAAAGACAAATAAAACAAAAATTGCAAAATAGTATTTTTAATAACAATCAAACAAATTAGAATCACAAGTCATCACAAACAACCTAATTTTGAACTAATTTTGACAAACCGACATTGATTACGGAAATCTAGACATAGAGACAATAGAAAATCCGAGTTGTAGAGTAAAGCGGACACACTCGCGTCTTTATATCGAGCTGTGGCGCGTTGCTCCCGATCATGGGTCCATGAATTGTTCTGAAACATGTCGAGCTAATCTCTACATAAAGACGTGAGTGTATCTGTTTTATTTAACTATAGCTTTCCGCCCGCGACTTCGTTCACGTAAATTTCGGATTTTGGGTTCGTAGGTTTCTGAGCCTATTGATTACAAACAAACAAAGTTTTCCTCTTCATAATATTAGTGTAGATGTAGATATCTAAACCCAAATATTTAACAGAATCTTTTTTTTTTCACAATAAATTATTGCCTATATTACTCGTGGATAATGTGGCTTTCGAATGGTGCAAAAATTTTTAAAAACGGTCCAGTAGTTTCTGAGCCTATTCATTACAAACAAACAAACAAAGTTTTCCTCTTTATAATATTAGTGTAGATGTAGATGTAGGTATCTAAACCCAAATATTTTACGGAATCCTTTTTTTTTCAAAATAAAATCTAGCCTATGTTACTCGTGAAGAATGTGGCTTTCGAATGGTGCAAGAATTTTTTAAAACGGTCCAGTAGTTACTGAGCCTATTCATTACAACCAAACAAACAAACAAACAAAGTTTTCCTCTTTATAATATTAGTGTAGATTAGAGAGAGGTAGTTTATACTTAAATTCAAAGTTATAGGCTTATTTATATTTATACTTATTTCTAGTAATTTCAATAGGTAAGGAATGTGCTTCATCAACATTTAATAAACTAACAAATAAATAGTTAAATTACAAAGCACATTTAACTTATATTATAAACAATATTGCCATCTTATAGTCAGTATTAAATATATATCTATCAATATCACAAAAAATACATGCCCGATTTTGTTTAACAATAGCTCTTTGAATAGTCAAGGAATGATTCAGTATCTACTGTTTTACACTTTCGTGATTCTCACTCATACATACGCGCGGACTTAATCACGGTATTTTTAATTCAGTATTATTCAGATATTCTGATACAGTATTGATCTATACGAGAAAATTGTTACAGTGTGAACAACGTCTGTGTGAGTGATCTTGATCTTTCTGTCCATAGCATAGTAGCACTCAAACTATTGCATTTTTTTAAATTTTACAATGGTTTTTGACTAGCTTTGCAATTCATCTTGCGATAAACTTCAGATCTTAGCCAACTCAGGATTGCCGCTGCAAAAGTGGTTTCTTTACGTACCTCTCGTGCCGCTCAACGCCAGGCCGACGTTCAAAAACTAAGCCCGTGCCCTCGAAACTCTGCACTTTCTTTTTAAAACCAATGTTCTTCAACATTAACTCTTCTATATCTGTCAAGTGTTTGTACAAAATCCAGATAGAACAATTCAGAACAAACGCGCCCTCCCTTAATACAAACATGAAACTGTTTGGAAAAGTC
Source organism: Adoxophyes honmai (assembly GCA_005406045.1). Taxonomy (NCBI): domain Eukaryota; kingdom Metazoa; phylum Arthropoda; class Insecta; order Lepidoptera; family Tortricidae; genus Adoxophyes; species Adoxophyes honmai. The sequence goes on along the minus strand of BHDV01065313.1, from coordinate 3,468 downwards.
TCTTTCATATCATGATCTATCTTTCTGTTGGTGCCCCTTTTGAAAAACTGGCTTATGTAATGCTTGATCCAATAGTTAAATTTGCCTAATTCTTTCGGATTCCTTATTAAGTTCTCAAGTTTTTTATTATCTTTTATTTTCTTGAAATGACTTAAAGGTAAATCGTCTGATGGATCAAATTCACTATCAAGCACGCCAGTAACGGGCTTCCTAGATTGTTTAATCTTCTCTTCAATTAAAGCATTTATTTCTTCATCATCGTTTAGATCTTCATAATAGCTTTGTTCAATTTCGCCCTTGACTTTAAGATACAGCTGTTTAGTGTAATGCGTTTCCTCGTCGAACGCTGGCGCGCCTTTGAATACAGGGTCTATCATCGACTCATATTCAGATTTATCACCATCTTCAATCTGGCTTAGATTATCATCATCCCCTTCTTTTGCAGCTTCCTCTGCATTATTATCGTCATCATTTTCTGTAACTGCATTAAAGGAATCGTTCCTTTCTATTGAACTGTGGTTTTCTACAGCTTCATTTTGATCAAAGGATGTATCTCTATCATTCTGTTCCACGTTTTCAACGAATGATCTAACTTGCAGAGAAATTGTGCGCAATACATCTTCGTTTAGGCTTTTGTAGTAAGCAGATATAATTTCTTTGACTTGATCTTTTTTCTCTATGTTTTGTCTCTTGATTCCTTCATCTTGTTTAGCCCTCTTAGGGCGAGATGCATCTGTTTCAGTATTAGGAGCAGCTTTCCTTTTGATTGGTTCCTGTGGTCTGAATTTCTGTGGGACTGGTATTCTTTGTTCACTACATGCAGCAACTATTATTTTTTTAATAGTTTCTTCTCTATCGAACGTTTGTGGATCGAATTTAGGCACAGCATCAATATCAGTATCTGTTAGAGAGTGGCTCTGAATATCATCTTTATTGTCTTCAACTTCATTGTTTCCGTAATAACTATCGTCGTAGCGTAACGTCTCCATTGTTTCACTTAAATCATTACCAAAATTATTAATCGTCTCATCTAACTTATTATCTTCCCCGTCAATATCTAGGAAATCGTCATCGAATATGTTATTGCCTTCTGCTTCTTCTTCAAACACTTCTAACTTTTTATCTTTGCCGTCCTCCTCATTTGTATCACTAGATGAATCCTCGGCGTCATTCATTGATTCTTCTTCTATGACATTATTATTATTTAATTTGGACGGAGAATTTTCCGAATTCGAATCGTATCCATGATCGCTATCTTCTTTAACAATATGTTTTGCCTTCGGCCGTTTTGTTTTAAACCAGTTTTTATTATCGCATTTCTTGACATAAACTATAGTGCTATCACAGGAACTACTGACCAGGTGTACTCCAATTAAATCTTTCTTCACTTTTCCAGTTTTACTGACACCAACAATCACATTTTCAGATGTTTCTTCAGAGCTTGACCGTAAAGACAAATCTTTGTAGGCATAATCGATCGAATATTGAGTGAAATCTTCGCTTAACAATTGCCTCGTGTCCATATCTCGTAAATGGTGCGCGATGACGTTGGTGTAGGATGATACAGGAGTCGCAGTGGCCTCAAACTCAGACAAAGGAATGACACTTAAATCATTACACTCTGGTATTTTGTTAATAATATCCATAGTCACTTCATCACTGAGTTTGACCTCCTTTTTCGCTTTCTTCTTCGAATGCTCCATAAAAACATAATCGTCCATCAAAAAATCACATTCTTTGGCTGTAGGCAAATAGTTTTTACACAGCATGTGTTTCCTAAACATCAAATAATTGGACCACTCTCTGAACGAAAACAGGCGCTCCGACGGTTCCGGATACAAGTCAGACGTGTAGGCTTTCAAATGGTTTTCCTGGAAATTGATTTCATCAACCACATCGGACACCCTAAATTCGTAATCATCATCTAGCCCGAGACACATTTTCAGAGCTACAATTATGTACGACATGACCACACATTCACATTCATAAAGAACTGTGTTTCTCTTTGTTTTATCTAGAAAACTTACTGGTGCGTAGTTCATTAACGATAATACTAAACGCCTCAGGTCCTTTGGGAGGCATAATTCTTTCAGCAGGTTGTCTGTCACTTGTTCCAAGTCAGGTACTAACGGGGGATCGAGATCTAAGTCCTGAAATTTCTTTATAAACTTTGCAAGCTCCATCGGTGAGAAGTTCAGGGTGACACACCAACCAAGGCCCTTCAATTCCCGCATGTTAACGTCTATTTCTTTTGGTACATACTCCAGGGTCCTGTGGAGATGTAGCCTACCATCTTTCATGTACCTGCGGAAATGTGACAGTTGTATTGGACTCTCATCCAAGTTTAATGCTAAGTACAATATGCCGGCCAGCGTTCTGAGTGTCATATGAATTGGGGGTGAAACGTCTCCATCATCTTGTTGCTCTTCGGTTTCTTCAGCGAGAAAGGATATTTTGTCTTTGATCCCGCTTGAGGATTCGGTCAACCTGGAAGTAAATAAGTTGATTTAAAATAAGCATGTCATGAAAATGGATTCGAAAAAAACAATTTTGTTTCTTTCTAAGTTTTACATCAAAACTTGTGTGAGGATGTATGTGGCACTGTACATATGTATATGTATGTCCTAAGGATCAGAAAGTGTATCCATATCAAAGCATGAAAAATCAACAATTTGTGTATTTATTTCATCGTAACTAATGAAAGAACTAACCCCATTTGCTTCTTATTCTGGTGCTTCTTGATGAACTTGCACCAGATCCAGAGCACCTTCATCTTGATGCTGGGCTTGGCTCCAAGCACCAGCAGCCTCTCCGTCAAAGCATTCAGCACAAAGTTGTATGCGTGCCATTTGTACCATTCCTTGCTCACTGAAATCAAGGTATAGACACAGAATAAGTAATAGTACTAGATACAGAAAAATTATGGTAGAAGTGGCTATGAAGGGTGAAATATTCATGGTTTTATTTTTCATGTTTTGTGTGCTCTGCCTACCCCGTTTGAGAACACCGACATGATTGTAACATGTTGTATATGTGTGTGGGTCAATCAACTAATTTATGTTCCTGGTTGCCAAGGTGAAGTCTCCTAAGTCACCGAGTAAAATTGTGATTTTCTAGGATAAAGTCTGCTATAAGATTTTTTTACAGTTATAAGCATTTCTTTATGGCGAATCTTCTAAGCATAAACCGGGACCTAAATTTCAACCTTTTTCTAAGCAACTCCATCACAGTCTCCTGACTTACGGGACAGAATAACAACACAAAATAGTTGATTGGCCCATGTACTACATACAGAAGGTCCACCCCAAAACATGTTTGGGCGTAAAAATACTGCTTTCTCTTTATACTGTCACCTGGCTACCATACACCTTTCAGGAGGTCTTTCCAGTAGAGTTTACCTAAACTGTGTAATGTATAAAAAAAATAAAAATATTTTTAATTGTTGGTTGGTTTATTTTCAAGGGTACT
>BHDV01065312.1:85701-117104 GCA_005406045.1 Adoxophyes honmai | reverse complement strand
GACAACCTGGCTAACTGGTCGCTAACTGGCGCAATGACCCTACCTATAGTACCTACTATTAAGGTTATCGGATTCGGAAGGATAGAAGTAGGTATTTTCTCTAGTTTAAGTGAATTGTAATATTCTTTTAGAGAAATAAACTCTTAAACCATAGGTATTATGATTTCAAAAAAAAATTGCTAAAGCAAGCTAACATAACTTTGAAGTTTTGATGAGTGATAAAGTATTTGATTGCAAATATTGGCTACAGGATCGACGGCCGTTCCGTAGATATGCGCAGGATTCTAAATTCAATAAATTGTAATCGTAACTCTGAGAGATCAAAAACCTGCATAAATAGTCGACGCCGACTTCGCATTCCTATTTTATGACTCTTAGGTTCCCACCACTGTCCTCAGACAAACTTCCTTCGGTTAATTATTAGGACAGCTGGAAGCATTGCTTTTAAATGAATACCTAATAAGATAGCAAGCACGTAAGACATAATTATGAATTAAAATCTCAAAAATCTTCAAACACAGACAAACTATAGGCATGTCAGTATACTTAATAAACAAACTGCGTACTTTTAGCGACTGCATCGGAACCAGAAATCTGGTTTCGTGATACCGCTATGCACTCAACTCAAGTTTAATGTGGAAAGATCACATACCTGTTTAATTTTAAAATCACACACAGCACTACAAGTCCTCAGGGAAACATAACTTATTTATTTACTAATACGAATGCGATTATGTTCGTTTTGTTGGCGTTCGTTCGATCGTTTGTCGTTCAACCGGTAAGACGAGGCAAGGCGCGTTACCTGCCCTCTACCCGTCCACTATTCGACTGTCTATGCTATGCTATGCTATGTTGATGTTGCACGTGTTTACATCGACGTATGTGTGCGTGCGAAGGCTTCAATCGGTGCGCGTACGCGTGGACAGTGTTACCAGCCAATAAAATAAACTAATTTAAGGCATTTTGCCACCGAGCTCGCGGTAATCCTCATTAAATTTAAGATTTAGATTTCTTAAGACAGTCGCGTTATCATTGTATTATGTAAATCAATTGATTTTTTTCACACTGTTCTCCAGGGTATGTGATTTTGTACGTTTGTATGATTTCAAAGCTCGATAGACTAATTCAAGTTTACAAAAATAATCTTTAAACTTAACACAGCTACGCCAGACTATGATTACTATTACGATTTTTTTGTAGTAATTAATTTATATAGTTAATTTAGATAATGCAAAGCAAAGTCTTCGTTTTTCACAGATAAATGTCGATCAGTGGTTTAAGTGTGTTGTAAATCCGTCAAATATGAAATAATTCTAAAAAAAATCATTTGGAATCTTGTGGTATTATAAAAAAATATTGGGTAGACCACTGAAGGAACTCATTGTTTGAAAGGATCATGGGCAAAATGGGTGTAGCACCAACAGCCTTGAAACCAGTATCATTAAAAAGGTATAAAATTATACATGATTTCTTACTATGGCCACAAATACCTAGGTTGGTGCTACAGCTACACCCATTTTCTATACAAAAGTGCCCATGATCCTTTGAGAGTGACTCCAGCGACGGCAGTGACGAAATGAGACCGAACGACAGCTTTGCAAATACCTAATTTAATTACCTAGCTCTTTGAACAGTTGAAACTTTACTGTCTTTAGAGTCTTCTTCAGAGAATTTCTTTCTTTAAAAAACATAAATACGTCGGAAATTATACAAAAAATCCTGTTAAAAATAGGAAACATTGTCATAATTAGTTTTAATCTGAAAACATCCTTTGTTAAAAGTGGGCTATTGCTCTATCCTTTTCGACAGAAGATGTTGTATAATTTGGTTAGGTCAAGCAGCTGTTAACCATAAACTAAAGTTATCATTATTAGCATTATCTTTGCCATACCTATACTAGAGACCGATAGGTACTCAAAAGATGGTAAATAATCTTGACGTGTCTTTTTATTTAAACATACACTTTATAAATCAAAATCTTTACATTTTACAATTTAGGTATGAAAAAATCATTTACTTTCATAATTGAATTGTATATTGTAACGATTTTCATTTTTAGACTGTGTATTTCAATAAAAAGACATGTCAAGATTGTTTACCATATTTTAAGTACCTATCGGTCTATAGTATACATATTTAGTTGAATTTAAGGTGTTTTTGTATTTTTTAAATTTAAACCTGGCAACACTGACTGGAACTCGACTCGCATTCTACGACTAAAAAGCTCGCTCGCTCCCTGAGTCCATGACGAAGTAGACATAGACACAGAAGTATTCTCGGGTTTAGCTTTTATTTTTATTTATAAATAGCCAAGGCACAGGCACACTTGTTCAGGCTCCTACAACTATTATACAGGGTGTCCCAAAGTTATGGGACATGAAGGGGAAGTACATTAAATATCGTAGATAGTGTATTTTGTTGAAAGAAGACTTTATCTTATTTTTGAAAGTTAGTAATTCTGCATTCATAGATTTTCTAAAAATTACTTGCTTCGTCTGGGAATCGAACCGACTAAAATGCCAAAAAAAAATCATTCTGTTTTTATGATGCCAATCGAAAGAATAGCTAAAAAATAATAACTCTTGTTAAATAACATAGTATTTTAAAAGAAAGGAACAACGTGAAATTAATCAGTTTAATCAAATTAAAAAGCATACATGAAACTGTCGTAGTCAATTAAGTGGGTACTTTTGTGTAAATTAAATTAATTAATGCTCAAAATGTGATCCCTCTTGTCTTACATAAATCGCCAATCTTTTAATGAGTCCGCTGCCTGTTGATTTTCTAATAATTTTATGGTGAACACTCGATGTGATATGGCACAATTCTGTTTGTAACTCGCCCACGTTCTCGTATCGCTTTTTGCATAGCATAATCTTTTACGTATTCCCAAAAGAAAAAATCTAATGGGGTAAAGTCCGAGGATCAACAGGCAGCAGACTCATTAAAAGATTGGCGATTTGTGTAAGACAAGAGGGATCACATATTGAGCACTTAATTAATTTAATTTACACAAAAGTACCCACTTAATTGACTACGACAGTTTCATGTATGCTTTTTAATTTGATTAAACTGATTAATTTCACGGTGTTCCTTTCTTTTAAAATACTATGTTACTGAACAAGAGTCATTATTTTTTAGCTATTCTTTCGATTGGCATCATAAAAACAGGATGATTTTTTTTTTGGCATTTTAGTCGGTTCGATTCCCAGACGAAGCAAGTAATTTTTAGAAAATCTATGAATGCAGAATTACTAACTTTCAAAAATAAGATAAAGTCTTCTTTGAACAAAATACACTATCTACGATATTTAAGGTACTTCCCCTTCATGTCCCATAACTTTGGGACACCCTGTATAGGTTATGTAGTAATACAATTTTCGTTAAAAAATATTCGGAAAGAAATTAAATTGATGAACAGGTTTGTCCCGTTCCTTGAGTTACTTATAGGTATTATTTAAATGCAAGGTCAATGATCGAAATTTGCAGACATATCTATGGGTATAGGTAGGTATAAGCAGAACTTGTTTTACGTGAGAATGACTAAAGATCTTGAAGGAATAAATTAGGCTATTTTCAGCAAAATGAAGATTAACTTTGATGTTGCTTTGTCTAATGTTTAATCAAAGGGTCTACTCATTAAAGACAAATAGAGCGATTACTTTTATTCCACTTAACACTGTAAGAATGTAACTTGTCTCACTTTACCGCCAAAAATAAAGATACTTCACAAGCGTTGAAAATTCGTTTCGAGTATTTACAATACTAAACTAGATGGCGGTATCATGCACTTACGAAGAGATGTACGGTGTTATTAATTGGTAAACTAACTATGTTTTCATTATCTTACTGTTTCTTAATTTGTGTACAATGTGATTAATACTAGAATAAGTTACGAGGTAGCATTTTTCTTCAGCAATTACATAAAGCGACATGAACATTTATACATGAATAGCAAGGTAGCGCCATCTATTGATGAGTAGATGAACTAATCAAAGTTGCACAATCCGCATAAAATTTGAAGTTTCCGTTTTTCAACCTACTGTGTGAAAGGTCCTTAAATTGTTTGACAGTTGAAATAAAAAAATATCGTTGCTCTTTTTGTTTTGTTTTGTTTATAAATTTGTTGATTGTATTGTTTTATTTTGTTGGGATTTGTTTGTATTATTATTATTATGTTAAACGAAAAGGACGAGGCGCAACTAAGTTGTAAAGTAAACGTTGTTCAATGGTAAGTGTCTACCTAATTTTCTTTTAAATTCTCATTAGGATGTTTTGTTTCTTATCAGCATTGGCACCAGATTTGCTTTACTATTGTATCTCCAAAAGCAATAGGTTGCATTTCTATCTACTTATTTATCTATACCTTATTTATTTTTTGGAATAAGTGATAAGCTAATAAATTATAAGTGCCTTTATTAGTTAGCTTGTTCTATTCCAACTGGATGCTTAGGTAGAGACCAAAGTTTACATAAGTACCATAATAATCTTGTTTCAGTCGAAAATATTCTGGCATCTTTATTCAATTTGAAGATTTTTCATGACTGATGAAACCTCCTATAACTCTAATGGCAGGTTGTATTTATGTAGAGATGTAGACTATAGGATATTGATTCCTGATCCATATTTTAGAACCTATTTACAGTAGTAACCGTCGTAATGATATTGTATTGCTTGACAATGGAAATTTTTAAAATGTTTACTGTGATAACATTCTGCGGAGGGTCAGAAATGAATGGGTTCAACTGTATACTGGTTGTTGTGCTGTGTATCTGTAGTATCATCATCATCATCATCAGCCTATATACGTCCCACTGCAGGGCACAGGCCTCCTCTCAGTATGAGAGGGCTTGGGCTATAGTTCCCACGCGGGCCCAGTGCGGATTGGGAACTTCACACACAACGTTGAATTACTTCGTCGCTGTGTGTAGGTTTCCTCACGATGTTTTCCTTCACCGAATAGCTCGTGATAAATATCAAATTCGATATCGCACATAAATTCCGAAAAATTCAGAGGTGCGAGCCCGGGGTTTGAACCCACGACCCTCTGCTTGAGAGGCCACAGTTCGAACCGCTGGGCTATCACGGCTTTTGGAGCTCTCAAATACTACTGATACACACCTAATTTAAATTACTTGTATTTTTTTTTCAAAGACTATAGTTTAATTTTCATAGTTCATAGGAAATTTCTGTTCCATTCAGCCTAGTGGAAATTTCAGTGCCTGTGATTGTCTGCATAGAATTCGTTTATTATCATCCACTCCAGATAAACTATGTTTTAAAAGTAAGTGACTAGAAAGTGATCCTTGTTTAATAAGAATGACTATCACTGAGAGTTCAACTCATATTGGACACTTAATTTTTAAAACTGGATTTTTCTCTGCTTGAGACTTGAGCTATTTGTCTATCGCCATAATAAATTATGGTGGAATAGGTTCAGCACTTTAAATATCAAAAGACAGCTGAGAGACAGATAAACTGAGTGACTTTCATATTTATAATATTGGTCAGGGTTCCCTATGTTGGGTTTAGAATATCATCTTTCAAACTTTTAATCTCTTCCATGTATAATAAAAAATAGGTTTAGGTACGAGTATGATTTAGGTAACAGCCTTGCAACCTGTATCTATTATATATATATTATATATGTATGTCCTTCATCTATGTTTAAACCTAATATTGTGCTATGATGGATAAATGATCAAGCTCACTTATTCAGGTCTTCAGTGGTAATCAGTCACATTACAAATGAGTAATGGGAATGGGGTAGGCAAAGCACATAAAATATTATAGACCAAAGTATGACTACTTTGTGTATCTTAGCTACTGTCAGCTTACATTTTATTTTGTGCCATGTGGTGTCGGGATGGAATAACACCTCTTCCGTGGATGTAGTAAAAAGCGACTAAGAAAATAGGTTTATACATATACGTTTTAGGCGACAGGCTAGCAATCTAATGCTAGAAGTGGCTGCGAAGCGTGATAAGAGTTACAATCATGGTTTTGTCTATGTCGTTTCGTGTGCTCTGCCTACCCCATTTAGGAACACAGGCGTGATTGTATGTATGTATGTATTTTTTATATTTTATTATATTTTTTTGGAAGCTTAACACATTCCCTGTGCAAGCATCACATGCACACATGCATGGATGCATGCATTTTGAGGTACTAATGTCATGCGAGTGTGGCACATGTATTGTGATGCACTGTCCTTTGTTACTATATGAGCTGATCAAAATTTGCACGTGTGAACTAGATAATTTTCATTTGCTTGCACATAAACGATAAAAGTAGTAGGTGTGTGAAGGATACTTGGGGAGTCATTATTGAATGAATTATTCCAACCTTGATCGATGAAAATAAGAAACTGCATATGTGGAGCATTTTTGTCATTGCTGTCTTCACCGGGAATGTGTTAAGTTTTTATTATGGGTTTCTGTTGGAATAACAATCATTATGCATAATACTGAGAGTAGTGAAATAAAAATCAATCATAATTTTTAGATTCATTTTATTTTCAATAACATAAAAATGTTATGTTTTTCATTTTACACATTTCAAAATGAATTCAGTGGGTCGATCTGACAGCTAAAATGTTCACATTAAATTCAAAATGTATAACTACAGTACAGTTTGGCTTCACATGAACTTAAAGTCATGGTTGCATATTACCTTATATAGAAATCTTCTTTCACTTATTTCCAAATGTTGCATCTTATATTTGTACAAGAGCACAAACTACTACTCCACAGCTGTTCATTATAATATTCAACAAAATATATTGTAATAATTCACTTGTTAAGGTGGATCATACAACTGGCTTCTTGTCTTTTTAAATGTGATATGCTATACATTTTTTGTGATATTTTCCAATTTTATATAAACAAATTCGTTATTAAACCACCTAAAATAGGTAAATGTGTAAAAAAAGTGCTATTTGGTCTCACAAAAATCCTCATGATGATCCACCCAACTTAAGTATTCACTACAATAGAACTAGCTATCTGGAATTGAAGGTCCCTTAAAAGTATGCATTTAGTGAAAGCTGTGGTCAACTAGCCATACTATGTCCTGAGTGACTCGCTCTGTTCAATTACTATCATGATCCATGCAACAACTAAGTTAAGTTCAAAAGAGCTTTTATCGCGTGTGAATAGTCGACCACTGCCTTTAATATAATACTAATTTTATTGTTTTCCGTAATAGATGACTAACTCTAAGAGGCGTCCATATTCATAGCATGGAGTAAAGATGCGCAAATCACCAATTTTTACACAAGTTAGTGAAAGGACTGACAGATTTACATATAAACTCTAAGATATTATTAACCGTTCCTTCAAAAATTTACTAATAGTAAGTTATCTCTGAAAATTGACATCTAAATAAATTATGGATATTTTATGGGAACTTAATTCCATTTAGAAATTTCGCGTCAATTGTGTTCTGGCGTCGGCGCAGTTTCGCGGCGCCGACGCGTTACACAAACTAAACATTTGAAAATACGTGAAACAAGATCATGTCAGCCAACGCTCATCTCAATTTTATCAATATTACAACATTACATATAGGTAAGTATATTAAAATTATACGATTGGAAACAACACCATTTATAATGTTGTTAGAATTCATTATTGCTTCTCTAGTTAGATACAGGATATTGCTACTCTGAAGGTGATGAGGGCAGTAGAATAAAACTTAGATGAGCATAGATTTGGCGACAATAGTTTAGCTAACGTGTAGGTTCATGATTGACCTAAACTGGTTGGTGTTTGCGTTTGCGTGGGCACGTGTCAGAGCACAGACGTGTCGACGTGCCTGCGAGGCTGCCAGGGTGTCACACAGAAGGCACGTGTCATAATTTGCACTCTGAACGCATGTTAATTTCTATACATATGGTATTTCGTATGTACATGTAAAACCATGTGTAGATTTTTTTAATTTAGTAATACTATACTAAACTGGCCGTCATATAAGTATCTGCCATGTTCTCCTAAGTATAACTAGGTAATATAATATTAAACTAAATTCATATGTACAAATAATACAGTTCATTACTATATATAGAAATTAAAATATATTTCTATCATTCGATTCACAATAACGCAAAATAATTTAACAGAGTTCTTTTTGCACTCACATTTACAATATAGTTTTGTAACTAATTTGTTACCATTTATTTGTTGATTTAGAACAACTCATTTATCACCCAACAAGCGAGTAGCAATATACTCACGAATCCTAACATATTATCTTATCGTTTAAAAAATGCAGAATATGCGAAAATTTTAAGGAATAATTTATACAGTAAATGGCAATTGAACATTATAGTTCGCCCGCATCCAATAGGAACTATAAGATTCAGAATGCCTCTCCCGGGCCGGCCTACGCTATATGTACAGCACCGGCCCCTCCCGCGGACCAAACAGCTAGCACAAATACCCCTCTATGTACACCCATCGACTACCCACAAATCATAAACTCTAAACGATTACAATTATGTGTCATCGAATAAGTTGAATCAAGTATTAATGAAAATTTGTGTTACAGTTTATGCTAGAGTTTAGAATATAAGGATGCGCCACCGAACGCGCGGCGGTGCGAGGAACTATAATACATTCAAACACCGTGGTGTCTATGGCCACGCCTCGCCTCACATACTTTACCTAATACTAAACGTTCTCCGGCGCCGGGGTTTCGACGACCGGCGCCCCCGTGTGACTATGTTGGACATTGCAGACTAGTCAAAGCTTGGAGAGAATACTTAAATATGCCCGTTCATCGAAACTCAGGAACAAAAAATGCAAACGAAAAGGAACTTGAATTGACGACAATTCTAATTCAAATTGCAGATTTCTCGGAGCATTATTGACTACCTTTTGCGACATTCAACATTTTCACGAATGGAGAAGGGACTAAAATCTAGTATCACAATTTCGGGCTTCGCTGGCTTGAATTAGTTGAACGCCTTCCCAGGGCAACACCGAGTCACTGAAGTCTTGTCATAACGAGTTGTACCATCTTATTCTAGTAGTATACATGTTTCGCCAAGAAAATACAATTGCATTAGGAGAAGTGTCCTACCACCCAAACGACTCATCACTTTCATTGGGTAATAATGGATTCACAATCAAATTGTTCACCACAGTAGGATCTAAGCGAGGTTTTAGTGCAACTGCATTTTTCTTCCATCTCGTTACAGGTTAAGTTTTGTGCTAACAATGTTTGTTATTTGGAACCGTATCGGTTTCTATAACCGAAACTGTGGGTGTTCCCAGAAACGTTAGTTAGCAACACAAAACTTTCTGTCTATGCTACGTTACGTTAACACTGAGTGACTGGTGTGGCTTGCTGTCCAGGGTGTTCACTCAAATAGAGCCAGGAGGTCGTCTGAGGAGGGCACGCGCGGAGGATGCGAGCCCGCGGAAGACGACGAGGAAGGCGGCGTGGCGAGGAGCTCGCCCAGCGCGGGCGCGTCCAAGTACGAGAGCAGTTCCATCGGGTCTACATTAGTCTCCGGTAAAAGCTGCAAAGGAAAAATAATATGTTAAGACCTGTGATAAGAAGGCCAAAGAGTGGGCACAATCAATGGCGTTACTTTACTAAAAGTCTCTTATCTTTGGCTACTAGAGACTGACTTAACCACCAGTGAATAAAGACGAGCTGAATTGAGAGAAATGTTAAAAAAGAGTTTTTGTTTCAATTGCTCTTGATTTAGAGAGGATGTCATAAAAGTTTGTGCCAAGTGGATGAAACAACTAAGCGCCTCACGCATTGTAATTTAATTTCGCTTTCCGCTTCGTATCGCAAACGAAAGTACTTTTACTTCGAAGTATCTAAGGAAAGCTGTCTAGAAACCTCAGAGAAACTTACATTGAGATTATCGGTGCCCTCGCCGTCGATGACGGCCGCAGGATCGAAATTGAGATCAGATGGTATATCGACATCGGTGAGCGAGTGGTGACCGACTGATGGTGGGCCCGGTGTGTGGGATGAGCCTGGGGTGTGGGCGCCGCCGCCGCCGCCCGGTGTGTGCGCAGAACCGGGCGTGTGCGGTGTGTGCGGCGTGTGTGGCATCTGTGAAAAATACGAACTGTTAGGACATCTTGCTATGAAGCTCTGGTTTTACTGAAAAAGTAAAAAGTGAAAAAAAGGTTTTTGGTGGTTTCGATACTAAGATAAGTCACGCCCGCATTTCCAGATGGGGTAGGCAGAGCACACGGAACGCTACATAGACCATGACTAATTCACGTTCCGTAGCCGTTTCTAGCATATTTTTTTGGTTTTAAGTTAAGAAGTACCTACTATAGTGACAGGTTGCTAGCTTGAATAATGGAAGAGTTTTATTCTGAACTATGATTAGAGAGTTAAAATGCATCATTGGGGTCGGCTGATATGGTTGAGCATTGTCAAGTCTTCATCAGTTTTGCATATTAATGCATTAAAGTGATCAAACATTCGATATAACTTACCTGATCGTTCAGGCTCTTCTCCATGGCGTTCAATGGGTCCAGAGAATTGACGCTGTCATTCAGATGCGAGAGCGGCCCGTTGCCAGCATACTCGTTGCTTCCTGGTCCGTTGTTCATTCCAAAGTCATAACTTTGGCTTCCATTGGCATTCCTGTTCTGCGTACTCTGGTTGTAAGAAGAGATCATTGAACCACTGGCGATGGTATTCATGTCTGGAGGAAGATACGGTGACAAAGCTTGGTCCCAGTTGTTCATGGTTGGCATGTTCATTGACCCTGGAGAGACCGCTTTGCCGCGTTTACCGACGCTATTGTCATTGCTATCTTCATCCTGGAAAAATATTGTCTTCGTTAAGAATCGCACGACTTAAATGTAAAAGAAATATTGGAACGATTTCAAGATATAGTTAATTGATTAATGAAATATGTTTTTTTTTTTTTTTACCTTAATTCCGGAGTTGGCTGAGGTCTTAGCTGGCTTCCAATTCGCCCCGGCATCAATGGTAACCTCGTCAACGTCTGAATTGTTTGCTGTATTAAGGATTCCCCACATATACTGATCAACTTCTAAGCCCTCTAGTTGCGCAGGTTTGCTGTAATACAAATGAAAATAATGTTAGTTCCCGCAAGTAAAATTTCTTGTAATTTACAATCGTTCTATGCATTGTTGTTCATATCAGGAGGAAAGTCGATAACGCAGTTAATACTTACTTGCAAACAGGACATCTCCACGACCCCCTTTCGCAGTTGAGTTGCAGATACGACTCCAGGTCGAAACATTGTATGTGTTTGCATTCGTGACCTCGCGCCGGCAACGTGATCTTCTTGAATGTGATTGGACACTTTAACGAAACTTTTAAAGCAGTTTGTTCTACGCTGTCCCTGTCGTTAGGATTATTCATGTTGTTGCCACTGGCCGGCGATTGGTTGAAGTTCATCTTTATCTTAGCGATGCAGTGATCAGCCGTTAACAACCGCTTGCGTAATAAGCCTTGCAATACACTTCGAACGCTTGGCCGATGCACCAATTGTAAGACGAATAAGTGCGACTGAAAAAAAAATCGTAAAATGAGTCTTTAAAATTATTGCTACTTATTGTCGCAAGTTTTTCAAGAATAGGTGTATTATGACAACTTTTAAAATTTAACTGTATTGGCACAAGTGTTTTGAGAATAACAAGAAGGCAAATGTTTGCTCGGTTTTAAATAATGAAGACACTTACACAACAGCAAGCGGACACAGTGATCTGAATCGTGTTTCTGCCAGGCTGGCAGACTTCTTTCAGGTACAGCGGTTTGTGTGATGTTTTGTTTTCTCCTCTATCTATAATTAAGGGTGTTGCATTGACTGATACTTGAACACTCGCTGGCCAGTTTGTGTTCATCTGCCTGTCTTCGTGATGGAAACATTTAAGTTGAAGTTCAAGGTCCGATCTAAAACAATATACCGCATTGTTAGTTTTCATTCTTATCAACACCTGTCTCATAATAGACAGTTTTAAAGCGTAGTGAATATTTACCTCCATATTAACGTTGAATGGACCGTGGGTTTCAATTGGAATACGTGGTTACTAACTGCTAAATTATGTTCTAGTCTAAATGGCGGTAATATAATACCATCTCTTACAGGGAATGTTAACCGGAGCTCATCATCTGGAAATAAAAACGTCATGTTAGGTTTGAATTTTGTTGTTAGTTACCGAAAGTCCAAAACATGCTCGTATTGTTTGATGCTTACTTTGCATGCCCATAGGTTGTTTGAGCTCGTTAAAATGGGGTTTTGCTTCACCAGCAGAGTTCGGGCTGATGTACGGTGGCATACTACTAGCGGGCGTTAGAGGTGGCGTTGGATTCCCAGGCACAGGACTATGATGGTAGCTCATGTTCGTCCTCATCGCCACTTCTTGCGCGAACTGCCCACTATACTGTCCGGCGTATTGGCCATTACCACTCTGGTGCTGTGGGAACTGGTTAGGAACACCGCCGTTGAAGTACTGCCCCTGATTAGAGTAAGGTGGCGTCGTCTGCCTCATGCCTCCTCGCATTCCCGCTGCGAAATTTCCACTTGGGCCTAACGGCTGCTGAGGAGGGTACTGGCCTTGGAAACCAGGCCGACCTCCATATCCCGCAGGATACTGGCCGGGACCGAAACTGGGCTGGCCACCCATATACTGCGTCTTGCGCTGGTTCATCAGCATTGTCCCTTGGGGATACGGGGTGTGCCTCCTCTGATATTGGGGTGCCATCTTCGCAGATCCAGCCATCTGTCCAGGCCCCATTTGGGAGGACATCATGTTAGCGTGCATGCCCATATTGGCCATTTGAGCCATTGGGTTCATGCCATTCATGCCGGCGTTGCCCATCTGGCCCATGCCGGTCATGCCATTCATTCCGCCGTTGCCTCCCATTCCCATTCCAGTCATACCGGGATTGTGGGAGCGCTGCTGGCTATAGCCGTTCATCGCGCTGTATTGGGGGTTGCCCATAGTCATGTTCTGCATCTGAAATCAAAATGAAACTTCTATAAATGTGTTTCAACGTATGAATTCTTTTAGTTTTGTTCTGGAAACGCTAGACGTCTAATTTGACTTTGGTTTTGTTTTTTTTTCTTACCTGAGAGAAGGGCTGCGAGTCCTGCATCGCGGCCGTGGTGGCCGCGGCGACCATTGCGGCGGTGGCGCCGAACTGCGCGTTCTCGCCCCCGCCGCTCATCGCGCCCGCAGCGCCGGCGCACCCATAGCCGCTGACAAACAAAAACAAACCCGTTAGCGTAAAACATTCATCATTTAATGACCTAAACTACATGATCACTCTCCGTACTAACGGATCGCGCCAAGAACGCGAATAGGTACTTATTAAAATGTGAAATCGGTCCAGTTAACTTTATTTCACTCACGATACGAGCAGTTTCTATTGCAAGCGGCCTTGCAGAGGCGAACATTCCACACGTTAACGCTTCGATTATTAATAAACGCAGACTCAATATTCAACCCAAATTCTATCGACGCAAGATCTTTTTTTAATACGGGCTGAGATTTTATTATTTTACGAACAATGAGAGAAAAAATCAATATGGACGTATAGTGACGCGTTGTTACCCCTGTGTTTCTCTCGGGATGTGTTTGATTTTTTGTATGGCGCCGGAGTGGGAGCGCGATTCATGTGAACTGCTTTTGGGGCGAATTCCCGAGCCTTCCCGGAGCCCTTCCTAATAATTCCCGACAAATGCACGACAAACACTCGCACGGGCTGCCCATTGTTACATCGCATCTCTGTTAGTAGTAGTGCACAACAATATTGCCTCTTTGTGTCGCTATTATTTAATGAATATACAAACAGCACACACTAGCAAAACTGCACCCGTATTTTAGTGTCAAGCCGTTTTGTTAAGAAACATAATTTTTTGTTTGTTTTATGTGTAAATTAGCGAATTCAGTAGGCATCTGTGAGTTACTAAATAAGACATTACGTTGACTGTAAATCCTCGCGGGCCATTGTTGGTTTTCCACAACTTCTACTTAAGTATTATTTAAATAGCTTAACAGATACTTAGTAGCGTCATTGGAATGAGCGACAACCAATAAACACACGAGTCAACAACGCTCAAGCCGTTGCGTCTATTCATCGAGACTGCAGATGATTTACAAGGGTCCTTCCTTAGGTAAACTCGGCCCGACCTTATACTTCTTTTTATAGTTTTGTCTACCTTTTTTCCGTTTGCCGACCAAAATGTGTCCCGACAAAAAAAACCATGTTCGTTCAGTATCCTGGTGCACTTTTTGTTAAAGTGGTACCACATCCGAATAATCACTTACGGTCTGCTCAAAATATTTGGGATCGTGAATGTAAAGGCTCGTTCGTCTCAGGCTCAGGCATTTCTTTAGAGACAATTCTTGGAACTTTTTTTTCTTATTAGAGTTTTGCATTTTCTTGGGAGGAATGATCTGTCTAAAGTATATGTACTAGGACTTCCTCCAGTTCGTTAATAGGCGAGCTGTTTCGTAAACTCTGGCAAGCTGTTCTTCTACACAGACCGTTTAGATAAATCAATATGAAGGAGTGGCTATGTCGCTATTTCGAGAAACTAGAAGGTGTTTGGCATAGTATTGAGAGATGTGTGAGTAACGCGTAGGTATTTTGATACATGGGCTGCAGTTAATTTTGGATCGTTGCGCAGACGTGTCGGATTCCTGGTTAATTGGCAGTGGCGATAATCGCGTATTGAATCTAATAGCTAGAAAATGCTTCAAGCGTTGATTATTATTTAAACTGTTGGTGTAAATTTACTTAAGGTAGATGTTCAACCATGAGATTAAAGACAAGAATGCAAGTTTATCATGTTTTCGTTCGTCTTGATTTATATCGGTCATTCGTTTAACACGATTTTTATTATAAGCGGAGTGTTAAATAATGCATTAATTGTGAACTGCGTATAGATTACTATCGCGGCAGCGTGAAGCCGAGGCGCGGTGGGCCCCATTTCGACGCCAGTTGGTCACCCCCGTTAAATACCACTTCACATTGTGGCTTGTGCGCACATTGCCGGCTTTAACTATTGATACTTCGAATACTCAACGGCATGTAAATTAAGGAGTAATTAACGATTTAGCAGTTACTTTTCCAGTGACATTACGTTGACTTTTAAATATTTGTTTACGCATTCAATGATATCATTGTTTGCAAAAAATCACATGTCGGCTTATTCATATTGTTATTAAATATGCAGCATTTTTTTTGTTGTTGCAAGTAACCGAGAGCCACTTTTGGTTAAGATAATACAGCTAAGTGGCAACTCGGGATGGAGATATTTCGATTTCTGTCTCATTCCCGTCAATTGAAGCCGGGCCGGGAGAGAATGAATCATGCTTCAAGGAGCGGATTCCGAGGGTTATAAATGGAGGCGAGCGTTCCGGGGTAAATACGGTACAATAAGCGAAGGGTCGGTTCACCCGCCGTCCGTGGGGTAAGTGGGCCCGGTCACGTCAATATGGGGCTTTATTACGCGACGCTCCTGATAATAATTTGTTTGTCCCTGATGAAATTGAACCGAAACATCGAATTAAAGGCACGATTCCGGCTTGACTTACTTAACTCCTGCTAAGATGACTTATCATTGTTACTGTTAAGATGACTCTTCGTTAAAAGCCGATAATTTAAAAATCACATAATCGCTGTAATTATCAAATAAATCGTGGTTAAGCTTAGAATTGATTTGAAACGATATTTTTGATTGTTTATCCCTTGAGGTATTCCCAGTTACACAAACGTAAACCTACCCACACCTACCTACTTATTATTATTTTTTGTTATTTCGAAAGAATCAAAAGGCACAAAAAAGAATCCGTTCGAGTCTATTGAGCACGTGGTGCAAAGCATTCTGTGTTCAGTGCATCCGCCCTCACCCGCCCGCCCGTTTCTAACTACTTACACTAATCACTTACAGTTTCTAACACGATTACTTACGAACTCACCAATAGTGATTAAATCTTTTTTAGTAAAGAGCCGATCGCCTATTATGTGTACAGTGAAACTTGCCTGTTTGTTTTAACAAAACAGACTGTAAATTTAAACGTTTAGTGCCATAAAAAATCAGTTAAAATGTCGCACATATTCAAAGTTTCGCTACCCTTGATGTAAAGTAGACTTCCTGTGTTCTGTTCACACAATCTCGTTGCCGGGTCCCGTGCTATTATTATTTACTTATTGGTTTTGAATAGAGGCAGGCAGCCATCAACAATATGTCGTTTGTAAAGGTGACTACTAAACAAAGCCGTTGAGCGCTTCGATTTAGCACCTGCTCAATTTTTTTAAATAAAATTATAGCCGTTGATAATTATCATGAATATTTTATTAGGTAAATTAATAAAAAACAGAATAATTTTCTAAAATAAAAGAAATGCCATCTCCATAAAACTATTCGACTCGTTCAGTTATGTTTTGCTAGTTTATAATATAACGTTTTGTTTGTTTGTGTTTATTGTAAGCGCCAAGTGCAGTCATCGCACCGCGTGCATTCCCACCGCGCTGGTGTGAGTGAGCGCTCTTTGTGTGCGTGCGGGCGGGGCTGTGTGAGTGCGCCGTGCGAGTGTGTGAGTGCCCTCGGCTTATGTACGTGTGAATGGAGGAGCATACATTTTATTTATAATTGCAACGATGCGCGGTCGACAATGTCACACTTTGCTTGCGTTCATTTAAGTCAATCGTCATTTCATTTGTGTTGATCTACCGTTGATTTAAATGAGCTTAATCGGTGGTAGATTAAGTATTTTTGGCACATTTAGGCTACATATCTACGAATAAAATTGTACGTCAATACACACGGATGCTTTTAGTATTTACGTATTTTTGATTTTATTGCTTGTTAACAACGATAAGGTGGCACAGGTAAGCGAGTCACGTTTCAGCGTTTTGTTGAAAATGTAAACAAACTTGTTCCGGATAAGATAAAAACAAGTCGGTACGTTGGTACGTGTAAAGTTTCGGTAACTGATAAAACGAAGACGGGCGTCCTCCACATATTTGTGTACCTTGTTATATTTAGTCAAATACACGAGAAGGAAACACATTTTTGACAGATTAAATACAAGGTTTTAGTATGAAATAAAATCCTGCAATTTTTTACCACTTGCACGAAAAAAAGATGAAAAAAAAAATTTCGCCTCTGCAAGTCGATCATAAAATTTTTGGGCTACTTGCCTGCATTTTTTACAACATAAAAATTTAAATATCATATTTTTGTACCCTCCTGTCTGTGGTGATGCCTGTTTTTTTCACAAAAAAAAATATTCCATAATTTTGGAACTACTGTTAGTGATCATAATATTGGACAAGGCGTTTTTCGCCGCGGGCTAAACACTACGCGATCAGTTTAATCCGTTGGCACAGTAAGGTTTCACTCACCTAGGGGCGTTGACTCGGTATCCTATGTTCGTTGGCAGAGGGTTGTGCTTGTCAGGAGCGTGAGCTCCGTACGCAGCAGTCCCGTACAGCGTGCCAGTAGAGTTCGCCGTCCTGTCGGCCACGAACCACCCTCTGAAACACGACGCACCCGTTGATATCCAGCTCCCAAAGCAATTTTGCCTCCAAAAATATTCAAACGCTTTCCCAGCGTACGTGTCACGGAGTTTCTTTTATCGTGCTAGGCGCCGCAAACGCGCCAGCGGCAGCGTCAACAATCGACGTAACGTTCATCGTGTCGTGGCACTTTTCAATATTTTTTTTCGGCACTTATTAATCAGCTATCCCGACTGAAGCACTGAATTAATTCTTTGATATATCTATTTTTGTACCAAGTTTTCTTTTGGCTTTGTTTTTCGAGTGTAAATAAAAAATCACTTTTTTGCTAATTTTCTGCGTTGGGCGATTTTTCTTTCTACCCGTTTGTGTCCGTCACGATGAACGCTTCGTCCGAGAATCCCGTCATTCGATCAGCTGAGGCAAATCCAACGTGCGCTCTATTTTACGACAGGTGGTGTCTGTTAATAGTTTTAGACAAGTTTTATTAATAATGCTCGGATAAATTTACTGGTACATTTTTTTTACTTTAGTGCTCTACTGAAAAATATTTTTGTAAAACTTGTCAAAACTTTGTCAAGAAACACCCCAGAAAACTTGAAAAAAAAACCACTTTTATTTACTTGTATTAGCACTTTCACGAAGCACAAATCCTTGGTGGTATCACTCAGTTTTTTGTCTTCAATATCCAATTTTTTATCACACAAATGCAATCCAAGTGGTAGTTTCACTGCACTGTTTTGATGTCCAAAATCCGCAATGTCACAAGTCACAAAACTTTCATAACAATCCAAATCCTGTGCGCTGAGATCTACAATTTTCACTGTGTTCCTGGTTTCGATAACGGGCATAAATGACACTGTTATCGTTTACTCCCGAGCTCGACTTAGAAATCACCGAAACATTATTGACGTGCTTCACGAGGGTCGACACCGTCAGCACTGGCGGCGAGCGACCGTGCGTCCGGCCGTCAAAGGTAACACTGGCGAGCCGGCGACGGTGAGTGGCGGCGCGGGGCGCTCCCACCCCGCGCGACGTTGCCAGCTCGCTGCGATAAGTGGCGCACCCCCGCGCCCCCCGCTCGTATGTCGTCGTCTCGACACTCGGCGTTCGGCCGCGCTCGGGCGTCGCCGTCGCTGTATCGGCTCGGCTCGCCCCGTCCCGCGCTCTCGACGTTTTCACGTAACGGTCCCCGATCGAGCGCGATACTGCGAGTGCGATAGTTGCAATGCTCTGTTCTGTCGTCATTCGATTAGGCAGTACAATCGGAGTAGATCGCTTCTGCGGGATGAACCTATCGCTCGATCTAATCTTATTGCGAATTCATCGATTATTTTCAATTATTAAACGATTTAGGTACTTACTATTTGAAAATACCCAATCTTTAGAATCATAAATAGACTTTTTACATTATAATTACTTTACACGTTACAGGTAGTAAATTATGCTGCCTATTCGATACAGTATTTGACAAGGTTAGGTATGCACTATCAACTACGTCCGCGCGGTCGTGGTGTTTTTGCGCAGCGGCGGTCAGTCAGTAAGCGTCTGCGTTCGGGCATAATAATTAGCAGCGATAAACAATAGGCATGTCCTCTCCGCGCTACCTGCGCTTGACGACGCGAGGGCGGCCGCCAGCCGCCGCGTCCTGCCGTGTCCTTGCGCCGCCCGGTCGCAACTCGCTCGCACGCGTTACACACCTCAAAAACAAATAAATCGTTCGCATCGGACGACGTGTGACGCGTTCCAAATTATCATCTAATTGTTATTGTCAGACGTGTTAAGGCATGCTTAATATTAGTATAGGTACACCGATCTGTAACAATTTGTCAAGATAATGATCGATGTTTTAATCGTTATTGTTCAACAGGTCGTGTGGTTACATTCCGCGATAAAGCAGGAAACTTAATTATTGAAGTAGTTTAGTTAGGCTCGAAAAGTGTCGGCACTAACAAACTTCGGTAACTGAAAGTCATGCTAGCAAGGCGTAACGTAACGCGTTACGTTTCGTAGTAGGCGGCGCGTGCGCACGCGGGCAGCGACAGCGGGAAAGTCGGGAAAGCGACGCGCAACGCAATGCGCTAGTCCGCGTTCCGGCGCCCGCCGACCTCTGCCTAACCCATTCATAAAAATCACTTACAAATCACTTTGGACTTGTTCCAATTTCACTTCAACACTTGTGTTCCTAATGTCACAACTGATACAATTGTGGTGAAATTAGCATGGCGTTAGTATGAGCTGTGACGTCATATCAGTATTTATTTAGACGATGCAGATAATTTTACCCAGCCACAGGTACACGCGCTAGTTATGTGTTTCAAGTTATGTAAATACCTATATTGTAAAGTATTGTTGGGTATTAAGTAAATAGGTAAATTTAATTGTTATTGGACAAGGTATGTTAAAATTCGTCGGCGCGATTCGTTTCAAGGCTTTCAGCATTTGTACAGCAGAAGCCATCTGTTTCCAACTGTTTATTCTAACAGTGGCGATTAAAAACGTGTTTAGTCTGATTTCCTTCGGTCGGGCTAAAAATCTTATCAAAACAGATAATTTTAATGACGTTAGGGTTTGATAATTTAATTTTACATAAATGCACGTATCGCTATCTCTCTGTCGGTACTTAGCGCTCTGATGTGCGTATACACTCCTCGTGTGTACGTGATGTAGGCATGTATGATACTATGTTTAAAGGTCGAGCTACGTTGAACTGAAATTTATTTGACTCTAATGTGATTTCGCCTCAGGAATCTACCTGTGAAATGCTAAACACCTCCAATAAAGTTTATCAACGCTCCATCCTTCAATTCAAATGAACTTGAACAGAATCAAGGTCAGACAAAAAATGACAGACGGATTAGGTATGCGCAGTTTAGTTACGATTTGTCTTTGGTACATAGTCTTCATGTTAAGTTCAATGTGGAATAAGTCCATTATTTAAATTTAAGAGCAATATGACACGTGACATCTGATTCTAATGTAAAACCTAGCTTTTGTTCAATGAATGACGGTTTCCTTTTTTTATTCAACTTCTTACGATATTCTGAATCGTGATAGCGAACTGAATTTTAAACGGGGTCAACTTAATGCTGAAAATAAAATATTCAGGCTCGGTTACTAAGGAGTTCCACTGAAATGTAGAGACATGTATGTCATCAACATATCTACACAGTCAAATTGATATAGGTATTACTTTTGAACCAACTAAAAAGTCATATTCAATGAGAGAAAAAACCAACCGGCAACAAAGTATCAGGACCACACAAATCCTGAACAATGGACACAAAAAGGAAACACGACAACTGAACAGCTTTCAGTCAAGGAAGATAGCTATTGAACTCCGGAGTGATAAACTAAGATGTTGACGATAAAATTTCCTAAATAACGATTGCGTAACATGATTAGTAAACATAAACAAAGCCGCGCTCTTGGGCGGTCGGATTTAGCTCACAGGTACCAGACATGTAAGGTCACGTGTTTATCGTAGGTGTACCGTTTCCAGTCAGTTGCAGTTCAACAATAGCCTCATCATCAAAGCATTGAAAGCGGAGAATTAAATAGTCAGTTTTTCCTCGTTGACATACGGTTATAAATCACGGTTGCCGTGTTTACTTTACGATCTAGCTATTATCGTCAACTCGGCGGTTTTGCAACGCGCCCGCCTCGCGCTCAAGACCACTGCGCAGAGGCAGGAGTCGTAAAAAGCAGATATAGTCGAACATGCACATCAGCTATTTCGGTATCGCTAGTACTTCCATTCTATCCATAGGTGTCGATCGTTCCCCATTGCCGAGCGTTTAATGCGTTTCGACAATGAACACAGGGTTATAAATGTGTTCTTATGGATTTTGTTGGCGACTCTCTTCGCTCTAACGATCTCAGTGTTTTTTCTCTTTTCAGCCCTCTATTTCGTTTTTGTTTTCCCTGTAATTTCGATGTAAAACGTATTTCAGTAATTTTATCTATTGTATTATTATTTCAAAATATTGTAAAATTTAGTATATTGGGTAGTTGTCTCAACGAGGAACTCGCACGTGACTACAGGGTATTTAATGTAGCTATCTTTCTCTTTAACCTGTTATCTCGATTTCTTACTTAGGTACATTTACTCTTAACTAGCTATTTGATTGATATCTCCATATGTTGCCGTTCATTAGATTTAATACTTATGCTGAGTTGATTTCGAATTATACCTTCTTACATGATAACACCCTACATTTTCCTCACTCGAATACACGTAGTTAAAATATATGTATCTATGACAAAAATGTTATCATTTTACAGGAAAATTTGTAAATTCACGTTATTTTTAATGTTGAAGAAGTGACGAGAGTGATAGTCATTGCATCCATAATGATGACTGTGACGAATTCGCAGATAACGATTAGCGCTATCTAATCGTATGTAAGCGTTACATATAGGTATGAATAAAAGATGAGTTTGATATTTACTACTATTAGAACAGCCAGAATATGTTAGAAACATTTTGATCCATTGAAACGAATTACTGTTAATTAATGTTAGCTCAGGGTCGATCTCTGTTCGAATGCTGCATTCTACAAATACCGTGATGATACTTCTAATGATTGTATACCTGAACGTGACAAACTCGGAACAAGAACCGATAACAACGAGGCCTAGATTGAGCACCTCCTTATACGAAATCATTTAAAAACTGGAATAGAGTCAAATTGTTAGAGCGGGCGGTAAGTGGCACATAATGCAATGTGGCAAGCCAGCATGTCGACGGCGCAAGCGGTTACATGCACCTCCCTTATGCGTAAACCTGTTTCGCGCTTCGCTCGCAAAATATGTCGCCAATCGCGCGTGGCGACTGCAACTGCCTGTTTTGTTCGCTTATTCGCAATGTTTGTTTTTAATGTGCTTTCTGTGTATGAAGATGAAGTTTGACACTTTTTTGTTGCTTTAGTGCTTTTAGGTGCGATCTGTTGCAAATTCTGCTTTCTATTTTAATATAGCTTGGACAAGTTCAAATATTTCATTGGTGCATGTGTTAGGTATAATATTGAACTTATTGATGTCTAACCCACCGTAAGAAGCGTAATATTAATTGCTTTATCAAATTTAGTAAGTAATGCAAAGTCATCATGGAGTCGAACCTATTAAGGTTCAAAGGTGGGTCAAAAATAATTAATTTGATGTTGGTTATGTACCTATTCATTAAGTAAGATGAAATCCTTTAATTATAATCCGATATTAGGTATATTATTTTACCGAAATTGTCAGAGAAGTCTATTTTGACGACTATTATATTAAAGCTGTTTATTTCTCATCAAAAATCCATTTAATATGTTATCAAATATTGTACGCTATCCTTTGGGATTTACCACTTCGATTTGGCATACCCGTGTTGTGGTGTGTTTTCCCTGTTTATTAGTTGGACGTCCCACTTCGTAAGTACCTACCATCCTTTTTAACCTTTACTCTATTAAAATCTATTACTCCGTACAGTAAACAACAAATACGGTGTGCCAAAAATAATGTACATACGACTTTAATGGGACAATGAGAGACTCTTGACCGTGTCGTTATCTTTCTTGCTAACTTTTTGTGTTTCTAGCTGTTTATGATCTACCATGAAGACATAACAGAAGTATTTTATAATAGAAGATACAAAAATGTACAGTGCCGTAAGTAAAGCCAAAAATATTTGTACTATACCTTATCGGTTTAGGTAGTTAAAACAATGTAAACAATCTTGACGTGTCTTTTTATTTAAACGTACACTTTATAAATCGAAAACTTTACATTTTACAATTTAGGTATGAAAAAATCATTTACTTTCATAATTGAATTGTATTGTGTAATGATTTTCATTTTTAGACTGTGTATTTCAACAAAAAGACATGTCAAGATTGTTTATATTGTTTTAACTACCTAAACCGATAAGGTATAGATGATGTATGAGTATACTCCATTTTGTTTAAGATTAGACTTTTAACGGATAGATTTTGAATAATTCTTAGGAGTCCAAAGGTAAAACTGTAAATTACTATAGCGAAAACACTTATTACTATATGTTATAATGTTATCAATACAGACACTATAATCACTTGCGGTGACGCCTTGGGTTTATTTAAAATGTGTGCGGATATGACCGTTAAAAACCTAATGTTGTATGATACGGAGTACAGGCTACTGCTATAAAGTAAATATTTCATGAACTCTGTTAATGAATTCTTTGTTATTTGTTGATCTTTACTAAGCACTATGGAAATCCTACAATTTTTAGCTTTTGGGCAGTAGCTAGGGAAATAAAACGATGATGATTGATGCATCTTCCTAGACCAAATGAAAGTTTACTGCATCTTAACGACAAGTCTGAAAATGTGGAGTGGCGTAAAGATTTCGCTAAAATCACCACGTTTACAACATTAAATATTTCTCAAACTTCGCATTAAAATGTTGTAGGTACAGGAGTCGACTTGCAAATCGATAAACGGAAAAACCTGTTGACAACGAAGAAAACTACTAACATCATTAACTCACCCTAGGAACATAATTAGCGTTTGTAATAATTTATTCACTTATTTGTTGTTGACTGTTTGTCAGAATTTTAAGAGGAAATAATGCAAAGGTGGTGGGACCTCCTACGATGCTGAATCTTTCTACCAGTAAGTAGGTACTTGTAATATTAAGAATTAAGGACTACTCACTTAAACCTTCAGGTCGGTCTGCAGTTCTCTATGTTGGATTAAAAAGTGAATTACCATTGGCAATCATTTGCCGTAAGTACGCAGTTACGCCCGCGAATCGAGTCGCGCGCGAGATATATACTTACATCATCTGATGTCTGGTTAAGCAGTGACAGGTATATTCTATCTCGCGCTTTGTCTTGCTATAAGCCGGTTTCTTATGGACTACTTATTTGATTTTTACCCATCTCTACCATCCATATAAATGTAATGGTTTTATGTGCAATAGAGTAATACAGCCTCTTCATATTTTATAATAAAGTCTTGTCGTTTGCCTGAAATCATGTTGTTACCTACAGTATCGAATGAATTTTGAGACGGTTTTCAAGAAAACTTAGATTCTAATCTACAATACAACTTGGATCACAGAAATCAAAAGGTACGGAGACTATAGGTGTACTTAAAGGTATTACATACTATCAAAAAGTTTTATTTTTATGTTTTTGTAGGAAGCAAAGGTAAAATCACCATTCACCAGTGATTTCGTAAAAATAAGCATTATTAATCTGGTCCTAAACTTTGACCCTCATTAATAAATCCAGTTACTAAAAATAAACGCATTCATTAGTGTTTTATAAGCTAGTAATTACGAGTATTCCCTTATCTAAGTCACTACGATGCGTTGTTTTTATTGATAATGACCTAGCTATAAAAAATAATGGGTGATTTAGATTCACCAGACAAAAACAAGTTAAATACAAAAGAGAAAGTTATTTGCTAAGCACACTAATCGGTTTGTTTAATAATTATATCTAGTTTATCTAGTCGAACTTAATTTTTATACAGTAACGATGGGGAAACCCCAGATACATTTAGGATGGATAATTAGTCCGATAGTTTTTTATTTCAAAAATGCTGGTGGATATTTTACTTGCCGGGTATTTATTGCAGACGTCTACTTAACAATCGTACTTCAGTTGGCGTTTGTAGGCTACTAATACTAAACACTAATTTAGTGCTCTATATTATTGGGTCATGCAAAATAACTTTCTTTGTTATAAATTTATCTTAGTAAAAACCGTCCAAGTGCGAGTCTGACTTGCGTACGCAGGGTTCCGTAACAAAAACAGCAATCAAAAATACAGCCGAATTGAATATCTCCTTTTTGAATTACATACATACATACATAGTCTCACGCCTGTATTCCCAAGAGGGGTAGGCAGAGCACATGAATTCAAAAATCCAGTGCCACGTTTAGCAATTTCAGGGTAACCAGATGGTTAAACGTGATATTGCAGTGACATGTTGCTAGCCCATCGCCCGCAATACACTAACCCATTCCCAGAGGCGACTCTTACGACACCCACGGGAAGAAATGGAGAGGGGCTATTCTAACCCGGCACCACACAGGTAATTTAATAATTAATAACAGGTAATTTTGAATTCTGTTAAAAAAAACCCGTTTTTTTTTCTGTGCGACTCATTTTTTAGTATATGTTGTTGTAGTGACAATAATAACACATAATCTGTGAAAATGTCAACTGCCTAGCTATCACGGTTCTCAGAATGGTGACCATTAAAAACGGCCAAAATATCACGTTTTTTCTATGGGAGCCCTCTTTAATGATTATTACTATTTTGATTTTAGTATTTGTTGTTAGCGGCAACAGATCCTCTCTGACAATTTTGATTGCCTAGCTCTTACGGTTCTGGAGATACTGCCTGATGACAGCCGGACAGATGGACAGCGAAGTCTCAGTAATAGGGTCCCGTTTTCACCCTTGTGTACAAAGTTGCGTATACTTAATAAAAAAAACTTTCTGCAAAGTTTCTTGCGGCGCATTCTTCTTAGCAATGATGGTCTTTCCGAAGCGCTGGCAGACACGAAAATTACAGTTAAAAGTGCTCTTAGGAGCCTATTTGCATAAATAGAGTTTTGGATTTTGCAGCCTTGGTGAGGAATAGGGTTACTGCGAAAGCTGAAACATTTAATAGCTAAAAATCGTTTTTCTGGAAACAGTTATATTATTAGTTTAGAATTAACTATGTAGGGAGACAATACAATCACGCCAATGTAACCAGGTTAGGTAGAACATACAAAACATGACGTAGACAAAACTATGACTACTTAGTTCACGCATTTTAGCATAAGTTTCGGTAGAAGATGAAAGAGATATAATAAAGACAGGTTGCTAGCCTATCGCCTAAAATCTACTTTCATCTATTTCCTTAGTCGCCTCTTACGACATCCACGGAAGAAATGGAGAGATGTTATCCTAGCCTGACAAATTTAAAACGGATCAGAGTAACCGTCACACGCCATCGCTCGTAACGCCAATCCTCTTGCGTGCATAGCCAAGTTTTCACTGTACGAGTTTAAAATCCGAGTACCTACTTAGTTAGTGATAGGATGCGGGATTTGAATGAATGCCCATTGTACCTGCTATTGTAGCTCAGCAATGTATGCACGTTTTACTCGTATTATGAAAACCCGTGATGGTTCTGCATGTATTTATGGCACCGATGATTTCCATTCTTCGTGCTTGTCGCGCGCGTCATCGCGGTCGAGAAAGCCGCCATTTGTAGGTGAGCGCAACGCATTCTTCGCTCTACTAAGGCATTTTGTACATATCATATCTTAATCAAACAAAGTAGATCGTTAAAATAGTTGTACGACCATTTTGATTGGTTTATTAATTCAATTGGCGTGAAAATATACCCTAAGCTCACGCAAAACCATTTTTTTTTGCTTCTTTTTGAACTCAATTTTTTACTTCAACTAGAAGAAGAGGTCCACTCTGCAGTATAGGTATGCACCGCCAGTGAAAGTGAAACCTCGTGAAACGTCTACGGCCAGCAGATAAGGGCAGAAAGAGACAGCAATAGTGTCACGCCTAAAGTCTAAACATGTTCGGGAGCGGACCTTTTGTACGCAGAACTTAACCTGTGCTTCAACCTCAATAATAGGAATTAGCTGCGTATTTACGCTAGCAAAGATATAGAAAGCTAGTTTTTTTAGTAACCCGTTTGAACTATCGATTATTAATTAAGTGCTAACGCAAGTAAAGTGAAACAATGATGCGCGAGCTAAGTGTTTTACGAAAATAAAGCCAGAACCGGCACAATGACTCAGATGGAATTCAGCCGTGCCCGCTGCTTCGTCGGAATCAGAAATACAATCCTAATTATAATCGTACGCATCCGACTGGCTCCTCAATCGGTCCAGACCGCACCGAGTAACTTTTAGAACTTATCTCCGTTAATTAACAATGGTGTATGCGTGTTTCTTTTGGTGATTTTTTGCGAAATCAGTACTCGTAATGGTTGCAGAATCCAAGGACCTTATTGAGTACATATTGCAACAACAATAAACGATCACGCCTGTAAATCCTAAATACGACAGACAGAACACACCACACGTCACATTAGCCACTTGCAACATAATTTAAGGTTTAAAAACAGATGGAATAGATAGGTATAGTGACAGGTTGCTAGCCTGTCACCTGAAGCATAACCCAACCTAATTCCTTGGTCGCCTCTTACGACATTCGTGGAAGAAATGGAGAGATATTATTCTAACCCGACTCCACACAGGAATATTAAATGACCTTATGTTTTCTAGCATTATAAAATCCCTGTGCCTATGGATAGGTCCAAAATAAGGAAGCCTCTTCAATGTGTTTATCAACCAGTTGTCGGATGTAAAGAATCCAAAGTCTAAGTCATAAAGCTAAGGAGCTAGTCCTCGAGGCTACCCTAGCCATTTAACTACTGTGACAGTATTAGCGACCGGAGAGCGTACACAATATTATGTACATAGGAGCAACATGCCGCATTGCGGTGTGCGGCCGTGTGTCGACACATCGCTCCTGCCCTTAATGGTGCGAATACTCGAATACGTTTACATTTTGGTTGTGATTTTTTTTGATGGCGTTTCATGCCGAGATCAAGGCATTTAGCATTCTCTCAAGTAGAAACTTAATGCTTAAAGTTAGATTATTTTTTTAAGTAGATATCTATAAATTACGTAACATTATGCCTACGGGTATTGGCTATACGCGACGTCGTTGGTGCGAGAGATTCAGCTGTGACGGACACATAAAAAGACCGAGTTACTTGCGCCATGTACACCTACAATATTGTTCCTTTTTATGAACATTTTCATACGGAACAAGAAAATACTGTTACTTTGGCAAACATACGTAATACCAGGTATAAACTGTGCCCGCGACTCCGTTCCCGTAGACTGCCATTTTGTATTTTATCATCGAAACAGCAAAGAACGTAACAAACGTCCATGAACTGTAAAAGCGTCTGATGGATTTGGGAGTACGGAATGGATGTATTCTCTTAACTATGTGTTCTTGAAAAACAAAACACCCATTCCACCATCAACAGCAGTGCTACACCGTGGTCTTTCTGTTTTGCTATTCATTTACGGCATGTCCCAATGTTAAATTTATCCACGATTTAGCTACCTAACTATAGATAAGAAAATGACTTAACGCCCCAACATTATCTGTAATTTTATTACATAGAGGACAATGATTTTATAAACTACAGTCAAAAATCGCTATTTAAATAAGCGATTTTTCTATGTGGAATGGCATACGTTGTTCAAACTAACAGACTTTTTGGTTCGAGATTTGAATGGACTGGTTCAAACACTTTGGGGCAGCGCAGACGACAGACACAAAAAGTCTTCTAGGATTGTATGCATTGTGCGCCGGACTTTTTGCGCGTCGTGTGCGTTACTGCATATAATTCCATAGGTTCTATTTTTACAGATTAAAAAGGCCGTCGCGGATAGTCTGTCGTCTGCGTAGGGCCTTTATGCTGCGGAAAGCTTACCACAAAACGTTGAGACGTTTCTGAGATTATCGCGCACAAATAAACAGATAAACAGATCAAAATTAAAAACCATTGTTTTTTAATATTCAATGTACAAAGAAACTTTTTTTTACCTCATGTTCATGTTTAGTCAACTCTAAGTAATCAATAATCACAACCAGATAGGTAGGAAAAAATGTTGATTAGTGAAGTGTTTACGCACTTTTATCGACGTCAGAAGTTATTTAATTATTCAAAAAATAGTGTAACGACATAAAGTTCTTTTTACTTACTTAAATTTGCTTTCAGTTTTTTATAAGTTGTAATTGTTTTGTCAATTGAACTGTCAATTAAACGTCCTTTTATGTTAATTTACTGGTCTCAAAGGTTACTTTGTTCAAACTTTTAACGCATGTGTTGATTTTAAAATAATGTTGTTTGGGTCTTTCGGACGTTGTCATTTCTTTTTGTATAGTTACAAGTAGGTACCAGTTCGTACAGGATTTTTTCATTGTGATTTTAATATCTTGAGAATTATTGTTAACGTTGGATCCTTCTTTTTGGGATTAGCTTGTTCTTGTGTTATTTAATTACTTATTAGCGAGGCAGATAATGCTTTTAGTGATAAGACTGGACCACCCATGTCTAAGTATCCCGCTTACTTACTTGAATCTCATTACAAAGATTTGTTGGTAAAAAAGGAAAATGTATTAATTGTATGTTATACAATAAGGAAGACACAAGAGCAAGTGGGACACGTGATGGTACGCGATTACCATCACCCATAGGCATCCGCAATGCCTAACAGATTTCTGATTCCTTCCAACTTAGAGGTCTAATTTGATTTGTCAAGTACAGTATGTGCCCCCACTTACCTATCCAGGCAATTCTGTGTTTTGAACGCGCACCACTACTAATTCAAAGTTTGTCTAACTATTTTTAGCAAAATCAAAATGAGGTAGTTCATGATATTAATATTTCGCTAAAAATAGTTAGACAAACTTTGTATTAGTAGTGGTGCGCGTTCAAAACACCGAATTGCCTGGATAGGTAAGTGGGGGCACATACTGTACCTACCATTATTCCTAATAGTATTAACCACGGAAGTGGGCATTATTGATTTATGTATGGTATATTTGACTATTGTAATAATCTAATTATATTTGAAAGATATCATACTATCTATAGAATTCTATATTGCCCACTTCCACATCCAAAGCCCGATTGGAAATTACATCCCCAACCTTCTCTTACTGAGAACTGGATCATTACATTATTGTTATACTTTCAGCATTCATTTAATTTATCCAGCTACTATGCTTGTTATAGTTTGGTCCGAGAGTAGAAGAAAGTTTTGTAATATTCCTATGTATATGCATGGAATGTACCACGATTTCTCAACTTTGTCGAGAACCTTTTTTGACAGTGAAATGTGTTGCAACCGTCCGGCGTCAGTCCTTACACGTCATTCTGCTTTTTCGCTATTGTCTAAAATAGCTGGTAAGCCAATGAATTATCTTTCTTTGCTTTAGGTAGGTTACGCGTCAAATTAACAATTGGCTCGGGCTGCTCATTATCAGGTATTTGTAAAGAAGCGTGCGTTATCAAGGGTACTTTCCAGGTCAGGTACTCGTTTCGTACTATGACGTTTTTTTAAGCGTTATTTTGGTACCTGAGTTTCACTTACAATAACAATTAAATGTTCTAAGGCTATCCTCACGTCCTGATTTTTTTACAACATTCTGAGTAATGCCATTATTATTACTTATTACTTTTTTACTTTCACGGTTGAGTTGTAATGGTGGTTCATCCATCTTTAATGCAAAAAGGATGTATTCTCCTACTTTCGCTAAAAACTATTAGGTTGTTATTATTTTACTGCGAAACTACGGACTTTTACGTGACAATTTTTGCATTAGATGCAAGTGGCTATTAGTTCCGATTTCATGTATGAATCAGCCGACTTGTTAAAAGAATACGATATACGAAAGTTCGTTGTTTTGGTTCTCTACTTTAGAACGGTGTAGCGAGTTTGTAATACATTAGCCCCGCGTTGATTTACTCGGCCGAGTATCGCGGGCGCTTCTATTCATAGTACTAATATACTAAATATAGTACCGATTCCCTATTATTTCTCGTGACTGACTCAGTATAGTTCCGCTTTCATAAGTGGCTGGCTTTCGTCGGGGATCTACGTGGATGTGAATTGATTTAGATGCTTTATATGTTAAGAATGTCTGACGGCGGCTTTCATGTTACAATTTGAATTTGAAAAAATGTACATCATATTTTACAATCATATTATGGATTTATTGTATAGGCCACATATAAATTACGCCGCACAAAATTAGGAATTTTAGCAGAACTACAAGTCACACTCACACTACATATGAAAATTACAGTAATTTTGTTCAAGTGTCACAAATCACCCCCCCC
>BHDV01065312.1:51952-85692 GCA_005406045.1 Adoxophyes honmai | reverse complement strand
CCCCCCCCCTCCTGAAAGTGTGACCTATTTTATTAATCGCCCCTAAGATGTAAAGTGCAAATATCATTGGCATTTAATTTAAATAAGCTGATACTTTAATTGGAGCTACTAACTTTGGAAACGTATCGACCTTTATGCAGCTACCTGAATGATTCCTACGATTTAATTTAATTTCATAGCTGCATCCTGCAATGCTTTATACAATTAACGTTCAACGAGATACGTATGTTAAAAGCATCTCAAGGAGAGCAAGTACTATGTAAATAGCGTGCGTTCGCGCACATGCAAAGCGACGATCTCATGCAGGTAGGAGGACGTCTGATTCTGCAACAGAAATAACAGAACTGCGCTCCAGACGCGACTACCCAACAAAGTGAACACGATACCTAATGTTAAACCTACTCGAGCCATGTAAAACTCATCAGTTGTGAAGAAAAAACAAATACCATTTCTCTATTACAAAGTGGGAGACGTTAATAAATGAGACGGGGTAAATAACCGTGGAGCAACACGTCATTGTGATTTTATTTTTAAATTACGCTACTCTGAAACTGCTATCGAACTTGTTGAAGCTGTCGAAGTGGGAACAAACTACATATGCAATTTGGATGGTTTTATAGTTGCAACATAGCTTATACATCACTAAAGTTTTTGGTCACTATAGTAACGAAAAGTGCGTACTAAAGCTTCGATAAGTAGAGATACTATACAGCGAAGTATTTTTATCATCGTGACTGTTTGAATAATTTTAAACCAGGATAAAATAACCACAAAAACATCGTTGACCTAAGCGTGACAGAGGGCGTTTCAGTGCAGCTTTGTGAGAATCGGGATCCGGAGGTGGTGACGGCGGTGGCGTCTCCTGCGTTCGCGCACATCTGCCGCTGCCTGCGCGCAGACGGCGCGCGCGTGGCAACCCGCCGCACCCGCCCGATGCGGCCCGAGTCACGGGCGAAAACCCCCGAAGCGTCGCACTCGGTTTTGAAAGTAAACAACAATTAAATGCACGCGTAAAGTCGATGAGTAGGTAGCTTAAAACGGGAGAGCAGGAATACAACTGTCAATGAAACTGAGATCAAATTTTATGGTAATTGATTCGTTTTGTTTAAAGTTCATTTTTATAAATGTAATAGAATGGTATGACATCTTGACATCACACCACTCGCCGTTGTTGGGTTGAGGTGAAACTTCATACATAACTACCTGCGTTGGGTTAATTGTAGGATTGGCACTTTTTAATTATGACACCATCACCAATCATCACCACCTCAACCCTTTGTCAGTCTCCCCATTCACAGTCCAACTACCCTAGAAATCCGCACTCACCTCATTTTACCGAACCTAAGAATCAATCCGCATCTATATCGAAGGGAAAAAATAGACAAATACTTTGGATTTACTTACGCACTTTAGCATTTCCTTTTTCTTGTCTCTTTGTGTATACAGTTCTACCAATAAGTTCCTGTTTTAACTGTAGTAGTTAGCAGGATAGCATGAAAGACAAATTGAATGCTAGATAGTTATTAACATACTTATGACGCCAGGTTAGTTCCACTAATTAATTATTGGCGCTATCAGCTCGCACTTGGGATAGCGCTTCGATACATTTTCCAACTGTTATCGTCCGATTCGTAGTGGGCGGATTTTGCGTCACACCGGAAGGACAGCTTTATTCCAATCTTGCGACTTGTCAATAAGGTGATGGGTAACAGATAAAATTCATGTAGATGTAACATGTTGCTTTATGCTATCAAAAAATCACACGGGTCTTAAGCTAATATATAACTTTTTGCGACTGTTGCATAATGAAAGGCATTATCATACGAGGCATAACATACACAGCCCTATGGCTGTTATTTTTTTAATACTTGATTATATATTATTAACATTTTTTTTTTCATTATCTTTTCCCTTTAATGTAAGTAATATAGATAACTAGTGCATGTGTTGCTGGCCCGAGGCTGGAGTGACGCGTCCCGTAAGGGTTCGTGGCGTAGGCAATCGTGCCTCGGTACCGCTCTGCTTTCAGAACAGGACATGATGGCATGAAAACCTTCGTCAGCGCGTTGCCTTGGCCCTTGGATCAGTGATACAGGCTTGTACTTAAATATCCTGCCTCCACATTTAGTTGGTACACTATAATTGTTTTTTTTTTTTTGTAAAAAAATAACCATTTTTTTTTGCTATAATTTATTTTGATTATTGGTAACTTTTGTTTATAATTAATTTATTTATTTTGTAATTATTTTTCTTTGTTTTGAAAAAATGACTTTCTGCCAAGTTTCTTGCGGCGCATTCTTCTTGGCAATGATGGTCTTTCCGAAGCGCTGGTAAACTCAAAAAAAAAAGACGTGTAAAAGTGCTCTTAGGAGCCTATTTGCATAAATAAAGTTTTGAATTTTTTGAATTTTTTTTTTTGCATTGAGCCTGAAAAGGCGAATTTCATAGAGTTACGAGAATTTGAGTTATTATTATTACACTTTTTTTTTAAATAAAGATAATGCTACAAAGAATGGCTACGCATCGGCGTACTAGCTCGCGACGCCAGACGCCGTTCCAAATTTGAAAAAATTCGTTTTTTTTCTTACAATCATCACTTGTTTTATAATGCAAACCGATTTCATAAAGGAAACGTTGTAGCTAATGGTACCACAACCACAGGATACAATTTGCTTATTGCGTCTGAACATATTGTGGGATCGATGTAGCTAACTATAAGAGAACTGAAATTATTATATCGCCTTCCAGACAGGAGTTTGCCCGCTTGTCGCTCGGGTTAGAGCCATCCCGCCGGTTGGGAGCAGCTAATTATAATCCACTAAACATCATCGAGAACTCGTAACTTAGGGTCGCGCCTTACGCATGTATTTTTATGCACTTTTTCAACGCTTCCTATTCCTGTCTCGTGCCACGAACCGATTTGGGTAATTACATACAAATAATACTACTAAAGGTGAATGACTGCTTATAATTGTCTTTTTAATTAATTAATGAGGTAAACGTACCGATGACGTAAGTGAGTATGACAATGTAAGGTAAAAATATAGAAGGGAAAAGGGGTAGATAAAGTACTTGTTAGGATATGATGAAGAAGATGATTCTATCTCTGACTTTCATTGTATTGAAAATGACGGGCTAGAACAGAATCTACAATCTAGGTGAGATATTGATCGATCTTCCAATGAAATTTGATTTTCGTGATCATGAAAATAAAATAAGCTTAACAAACAGTAAGCCATTGTTAGGTGTTGAGTTTATTTTTAGATTCAAAGTAGCGTAAGTACCTATAGTACAGAGAACTCCATTAATACATTTGTTAAATTCTATTGTAGGATTGTATTATTATGACAACGGCGAATGAAATTGTTTCAGGTTATTAAAGATACAGACGTTTAAATATAGTATCTAGCTACCAATAGAAAAGTCCAAGGCATTCATGACACATTTGTTTAGATTTTTTTATTTAGGCGGAATGCAAAAACGCAATTAAATGCATTAGGTATATTCTTCTTTAAAAAATACTTCTGAATTTCATGTAGAATCTAAAGAAAAAAAAGAGGTTTATGGATTTGACTTGTTCAGCTGTTCAACCCTAAAATGTATACGCACTTGGTTTGCTATTCGAGCGCGGCACATCGCGCCTTGTAATGTTAGATATCGTTGTCACTTTTAAATTATGTAGTTTAGTACATACCATTATCATTGGAATCTACTTACTCATTTGATGACTGTCTTGAAAGCCATCGTGACAAAACAAAAATCTCGAAACGTGTTGTCCTCTGATAATACTAATGTATAATGCATTGATAATAAAATAACTGTCATTTCAGTTCGCTGTGTGTTATCTTTAAGTTACCCATTATAACTATCGAATGGATATATTCCACGTATCGTACCTACTTGTGTGTACAATTATAGTGTTTAAAACGTTGGTCTGTTGCCAGCGATTCTTAATAAATTCCAAACGCAGTCTGGATGACACTGTCAACAATTCAATTGCAGGTTAAACGACTGTTGGTTGTTTTTTGAGAGCTCGAGATTTGCTTCAATAACATCTAATCGAGTAAAAAGTTAATAAAAGAAAGGTAGGTAATCAAATTCATAGCAAAATTGCATGTATACGAATGACTCCGTTACAGAAACGTGTGAGCCATTGTTCGAGGTACGCGTGAAAATCAAACTTCCGCGATGCCATTGGGAAACTAAAAATACAATAGAGCTCAACGTCTATTAAAGATATTGCAAACAATTTGTATCTTTTGTTTTTTGTTACGATTTACACACTCTGATAGCATATTTCAATGTTTAATCTGTTTTATTTCTTCACAACGACATGCACCCGGTAACATTATCTTTCGCTGGAAATCGTTTCAAATGTTGTTTTACCAAAAACCAGGCGATTACCGCGTGTAGTAGGGTCAAAAATATTCAGCGCAATTTTTATCTGTCGCCCGTAATTTCTTGCAAATCTTGGTGCGTGTATTCCGTTACAGTAATTCCGGAGTGTGGACGCGGTCATACATATTTCTCTGGAAACGTATCACCTTGTCTCTTCAGCGCTGGTTACTTACAATTAAAAAGCGAAAAGAGCGCGGATTCCGTGGCGAATTTCGAGAAATATCGACGGGGTCGACGACCTGTCGACGCATCGTGTCCGCGTCTCGCTCAATTTTTTATTGTTTTTGTATTAATGCAGATTTCGAAAGAGATTTTAATATAATTAAAAGGTTCGTATGGTATGTACATTTGGTACGAAAAGATCGGCTGAGATATTGTGGGTTAAATTTATGATCACGGGGAATTAACGAGCGTGTCGTATTGTGATGCGAGCTGAGGTGGTGAAGGGTTTTATTAAAACTGTTAACACGCTTTATATTTAGATGAAGTTGAACACGCAAAGTACACGTAAAGATGTCTTACTAGATACTACTAACTTTGTTATTTTGGAATAACTAATATTGTATCAGTCTGACCAACAACTCAACCTTTGAATTCCGATGATAAAAAAAAACCTTAACGTAAAAAACGCAAAGCTAAATTATGTATTTTTGCGAGTGTGAGAGAGTAAGGGGTGATTGATTCCCAGAAGCGTTACTTCGCTGGATAAACCGGAGTCGGCAAAATAAATGACTGATTTTCCAGAATTCTTGCTTTTAAAATTCTAAATGAGCATCACATCCATTATTTATGGCTTGAATAAAGCGAAACCTTGCCGTCTTTGTGGGTTACAATTGCAATATATCAATACTTCTACATGATACTTATGACTGATTTACTCGTCAGTTAATGTCAAAAAACTGAATAAATAAGTACTATACAACATCCTTAAAACCCTGATAGCCCATTCAGAAAATCACACTTTCTTGCGTCATTCAAGCAATAATATTCAATTCAAATTCATTTGCCGTCACTATTATGTTTACTAAATCTCAAGCCATCAAAGACGAAGTCACATCGAAGCCGGCACACCACACGACTGGAACCCATAACATCCTTCTTTTTGTATGCACGTTAAGAATTATCACCGGCGTAGAAATAAAATAATTTAAAAAGAGCAGCCGTTGCAGGTGCGGGGGCAGGTGGAATAATTGGCAATTCTTTGTCTCAACCCGTACCCATACTAACGAAAACCTATAGCCGCTTAAATACCTTAAGTCACCGACGTCTTATTTTATTATAACTTTTTGCTCTGTTTGTCTTTTTGTTGGTGTGGGTCTACCGCGCTTGCACTCGACGACTCCTAATTTTATTGTCCTTTTATTTTAAAGTGGGCCGCGTCGTGTGTTGCGTTCAGATTGAGTGATGATTTCTGCTTATTACTTTTATAAGTTTGATATATTACGGAGAGGAACGCATGTTTTTTGCCACATTACCATTTGTCACTTGTTTGATAGCTTACTCTCTCTAAGGCTCTAACACAATCATTGGTTCTGAAATTGAATTAGCGAAGGCCGATCAGTTCATGGATCAATCAATCTTTCGAGTGGGTGAGTGATTTCATGAAACCTATCGATGTAGTGCATTGCGACTGTCAACGTGAAATTCCGGAAGGCAGGAATGTGGGTGAGGTAACCCCATTCGGTCGGTGCACATGCGCTTTGCAGTTTGCTGCCGCGATTTCTGTTGCAACCCGACCGAATCTAGACAGCCGACAAACACTGGTTAACGGTGCGCAGTATTCTAATCTTCAACTCGGTTGGATGCTAACCTCATTGTGAGAGTACATACGTAGCGCAACCCGGTCACTTAGCTAGTACGCATATTATCTCCATTTGCATAGTGCGGACAAGTAGCGGTGTTGACTTACGCGTCGCTGCCACATATAATGCCGTTGCGTTCAAACTGCATAAAGTATTACAGTTTCTCTTCTAGTCTAGTGGCTACGGCGTGTCGTTTGTGATAATGTCAATTGTTTTCTTAATAATCATATTAGATATCGCATTATAGTAGTTCACTAGAGAAATCATTGGATTATTTTGGATGTGAATGATTATAAAGGATAAAACGTTAAACACGTACTCCGGTAGTTGGTGCGACATTGAACACGCGATCTCAACAATGGTCGAGCATGAATGTCGTTCGCACATGATGTATGTACCCGGATAATGATGTTATTTGCTCTGCCTTCCGTCATCGCAGATCATTGCTGTTAATACGTAGTTTGCCTCCATCGTTGCTTCTTTGATGTCCGATTCTTAGAATCAAATGTTTTTTACTCCACGTATCTACATAGTAACCTCGTGATATTTTAACTCATTGTGAATTTTCTTGCTTTGTTCTGAATGTTGATTTTGAGGGATCTAATTACGTTACGTCTGCTGTTATGTGCAACTTTACAACTCATTTATCGCATCGATAATTTATGAGTCCTTATCTTTATCAAAGTTTTTAGTGACACCTGGTAGCTCACAAAATAAGTGACTCATCTCTTGTAAGCTTCTGCCTTCTGATTAGGTCTGTGTATTCCATGAATTATTGTATCTTCCCTTAAAACCTTCCGCCTCGTACCTACAGCCCTCGTACGTCGTTTTATTAATTTCTACCATTATTGGAGTCAGTGTTTTGGTAGCCTAGATCTTGCTCTTGAGCATTATATTCGGCTACTTTCAAACTCAATCAGGCATCGCCTACAAATTCGCAAAGATGGTAAATCTATGTGTATCTGAATTCGCTCAATCGTTTAATCGCACGTATAATTCCTGTCCTCATAATACCCATGTTTAGGTATCACTTGCAGTTCGGCTCGATTGTTATTGTCCAGTATGTGTAAACAGCTCGAATCATATGCGATGGACGTTGACGTTGCCGGCGAGCGATCGCTAATTTAATTAACCGCTCTTGTTTAACTGGACATTTCTAGTATAGGTCGCTTCATTAGCGTATTGTTGGTATTGCATTTGAGAAACGGTAATCTCAATAGAGGCTCTGCTGCATTTATCGATGCAATCCTCTGGACCTTCAAGTTGTCTTGTTGAGGTTTTGGTCAATTTTAACACTAGGTACATCTTAATAATATCCTTATTTTCTGCAAACAGTCTAACAGTCCAAGTGTTTTTAAATGTTTGTAGTTGCAAATTTGTAACTTTCATCAGCTATATCAACCAAACAACGTCTTTTATTGGACATAAACA
The DNA here is from genome assembly GCA_005406045.1 of Adoxophyes honmai. Classification (NCBI taxonomy): domain Eukaryota; kingdom Metazoa; phylum Arthropoda; class Insecta; order Lepidoptera; family Tortricidae; genus Adoxophyes; species Adoxophyes honmai. Next base: position 78,061 of record BHDV01065312.1, on the reverse strand, counting down.
TTTCAGGTACAGCTCCACCGATCGGTTTTAACTTATATGTATTAAAAAAAACAGAATTCTTTAAACTCGTGTGGGGTTTTTAATCTTATTTTACCCAAGTAAAATACATTTCCAGGTAGGTAGGCGGCATCCTAAGTAGATAGTAATTCTAGCCATTCCTAAAACTTTGTTATCTTCGTGGAAATAAGTGAAGGGATGATTGGTGAGTCTTGCTGGGTCTCTATTGTTTCAATCTATTGTATTCTTTGTATTTGAATGTATGAAGGTCTGAACTGGTTAAAAAGGTTTAAACACCACGTGTAGTAAAGCAACACTGTCTCAACAGGGTGTTCCGTTTCTAATACTCGAAATGAAATGGATGTTTTCCCTTTTGTTGACGCATCTAGAAATATTAACTCAATGCATTAGGGAAGTACTTACCTACAATCTGTTGTATTTCTCTTCATCACAATTTACTTGTAGGTACGAGCATACAATGTAGTCGGGAAGTACATGGTTACTAAGTCTTGCCTCTCATTATATGTAATATGACGACTGATATGGCAGTTAAAGGCTTAAAAGTAAACAAACCGATTGTAGGTACGAAGTTCTCAGTACCCACCGGCGTGAGATCATTTAGTTGGAAAACTTTTGGGTCCGACCCACTCATGAGTCACCTAAGAGCGGGAACATCAAAGTCATGACTTTGTCATACATTATATCGGTTACCAATGTGAGTCAAGTGCCTAAATATTTTGTTTATCATTCAAAAGGAACACTTGAACGTAAGAACTGAGTGACGTCAATTAATGTTTAATCGTTAACTGATCGTTAGGGACGATTTTCAAAAGATACTTGGGTCACCGTATCAAAAGTTTGATTTTTTTAGTCAATTTAAAATCAAAACTCTAATTTTACATACAAATTCCATACCCCAAGTAAGTGTATAAAAAAAGTAACGGAAAAGATTTTTTTTTTTATCTTTTTCTAATCATCCGTAGGTATCGATTTTGATCTTCATTCTGATTTGATTCATATTTAGCAAAAAAAAAATTTTCTGTTTTAACCTACGTGTTTTCCTATTTTATTTTACAAAACAAAAACCTCGTTTGTTATTAGCTTATGATTTCAGTTTACAAGTTAGTTTAACGTCTCCGTTATCGGCTTATTTTATGTGTGCTCGCCAGTTTAGTGATTTTTCCACGCTCACCGCACTCACACCAACGCACCGTGATCAGAATTACACCACACACCCAGCCGCAGAGAATGCCCACATCCCACCCAATTAACGACTTAATCGCCATAACTATACAGCTCAAGATAGAGCCTACAGACTTTATTACAGGTTTTCAGCAATAATATACCATGGCTAGTATTGCACGTGTCAATCTGCGATAAATGATTTGGCGATTTTGTATTGTTTGTAGCCTTTTGCGTTTACCATAAGCGATAAAGGAAATCACAGGAACGAAATGTTATTACATTTTATCGATATATTATTAAATGTTTCAATTGTGACCGGAGAACAGTAACAGTTCGATATTTCATGTACACATGGCCTTGAGAATAACTGTAATTGGCTAATAAATATTTGTATGTTTCATATTATACAATTTTAGACGGGTTTGCTCCACGCTTCATATGCTCCTTGGGCTTGTAACAATAGTTACGTGATCTCAGCCACGTTACGAAACGGCTCGCACTCGATTGATCGTTCTAAAACGGCGACAAGGAAATAGTAAACTCGATTCTACATGTTATGTGTACAATTATACGTATTTTGTACTTATCTGAGACTTACACGTGTGGAGAGTCGTAAAAGTTGGCATTGTCTATCTTACTCTCGTTGCGGTGGCCTTTATTGTCGGTTAAGGTGATAAGTCGTCATTGTGCGAAGGAACTGAGGTTTTTACATCCCTTTTGTTGATGAGATTTCATTATGTGCAACCATTAACCCATACTAACCCAAGATCCCGCTCCACCAAGTAACGAATAACCTTGAGTTTACGTTAGTAGATGAATCCATCCTCTACTTAACTCTTACATAACTCTACTTAATTCAAAATATACTTCTTGACACGGTAACAGAGAACCCGTACCGTCTCATACTGCAAGTGAAGCAAAAAAAGGGCGACCTGCCGTCTATTACGGTGTATTTGGCAAGACGCGTGGTGAAAGTGATTGCGCATGTCGCCTGCGCCGCCGACCTTGCCATATAAGCGTGCCCTGTCGCATCCACGCATCCTAGGGTTGCCATAAATCATTGTACCGGAATTGTCCAGTACCCATTTAAGTACCCGGTGCCTGGTGCATTCCGAGGCCGCGGCCTTCAAATTGCAGATTTCCTCGGCATTGGATTATATCGGAGCTACATTCAAGAACTGTCATAGCCATGGAAGTATTAACTGAAAATGGTATAGGTACGTCACCGCTAGTATGAAAATTTGTTACTATATTACTCACTGATAGCAGCAGCGAGAGAGTGGGATGAGAGTCCGATACATGAACGCTGGAGGAGTTACCATAAACCCCCCACCACAAAACCAGGAAATTAAAGATAGCCTGCGCACTTTTGGTCAATTGTGTAGTTTTATTATGTTTTTATGTTTTATGATTTAGGATTCTGTTTATCGGCGACATGTCTAACCAGATATGCAGGCATGTAAATATCTTAATTGCTGAAAAATATTAATGTGAATAAATAACTCAAGCACCAACTTGAATAAAATTTTAATACTAAATCATTATTTTGCTTCTACTTAAAATTTAATTTTTTGTTCAATGTCAACATGTTCGGTCATTTATTAAATTCAACTATTACTTATCTCACTAATTTTTGATTCAGTAAAACGTTTCGTCGCTATGATAGGTAAGTATTTAACTTCACAGCAAGATAAAAAATATTTTGGGAAATTTACGATCTGGACATGCCAAAGGCAGATCACTGAATTTGCCAAGTTGTTATTATTTGCTTCATGTGTTATTTATCACACCAAAGGATACATTTAAACTGATAACTAATCGGTTATTAAATATCGTCATGCGAGTGAACATCCTGACATCATTAAAAGCGAGACAGTTTGCGATGAGCACAGTGCAGCTGGTAAGCCTAATCGTGCCCTATATGCAACTGCACTTGCCTTGAAACACTTTTAACTTCTTATTAAGTCATTGTCTTTGGAGCTGAAATATTAAACTTAAAAGTTATTTAGAGTAAAGTTAGAAGCTTCAAAGACTTTCGATTCAAATACTGTTCAACAACTCTTCTTCTTTATGACATTTGGTCACTTCAGGATTGCAATGGTTTGATATTCTTTCTTTTAAATCTTCGACCCCTAGTACAGGGTTAGGTATATGGCAGGCCCAGTGCCACTTCAGCGTATTCTTCATGTAGTGGGCTGCGTGCACAACTGTTTCATCTGGATTTCTCCGACGCTTACACGAATTTCAGGGTTTTGGTGAATACCAGCGTTGCTGCACCTTACAGATGCTGACTAAAGGTCAATTTTCGATTCTCTTGTGTCACCATCACCAAGACTTGTAATAATTTTAAGATTTTTTGTAATTTTAGTACCTTCAAACCAAAGACCTTAACATAAACAATTTTCTTTCCTTCTTCTTTAATAGTTTCTCAAATTCATTTCTTAAGAGGGTTGAAAGTGGTAGGCTTAAATGTTCCAGGCATACTCAGTCGATGACTAAAGTTGGTATTTTATATAAACGAATCTACAATAACAAGATATTGATGAGCGTACACGTAACTCTACGTGTCTTTTAATCGAATTCCGTGTTTTCCAACGATGGACGGTGATAACGTGCAATATTTCTTGAGTGCATGTGCCAATGCGTTTTAGTTGTAATTTAATCAGTGATAAGTATTAGAGAACACGTTAATTTCCGGAGAAAAAGAAGCCTAGTAGATACGTCTTCAGAAAAGTCGGACAGATACCTATCTATGATGATTTAAGACACTTCGTTCAACTAGTATCTGGAGTGGTAACTGCAATTTCTTTGCCCTTGCAGATATCTACAAGCGGCGACTCTTATCACCAAGTAATCCGCTTACTCGTGTTTCATAAACAAGCGTTTAAACACATAATTACGGTATTTATAGATGAAAATGAATATGAGGATGCACCGGGCAATTCAAAACACGTCTAGCATGCTAGGTTTTATGGCGTGCATGGTGCGTTCGTCTTTGTCGCTAGTAAAGGGATTGACCGAGGATGTACGCTTCATGTACGCGCTAAAGCCAGTGTGCTAGGCTCGGTTATTGTTGTTGCGCGTCAGGTCACGTGCGCACGAGGCCGCGGCGCCCGCGCAGGTACTGCGAACCATTTCGCAATAAAACTCGACTTGAAACAAGATTGAACAGCATCGCTTTTATCGGGTAATCATAAATTAATGTAGGTGGATCCGCACGCGTAATAAACATTAAATTTTTCGAAATTAATCGTGATAATTATTACAATAGAATTTCCTAATATCACGTTTGACCATCTGGTTACCCTGAAATTGCTAAACGTGGCACTGGATTTTCGAATTCACGTGCTCTGCCTACCCCTCTTGGGAATACAGGCGTGAGTATATATGTAGAATTTCATGTTTTTTTGGTTCTGTTCGTGCAAGATAAGAACTGGCAGTGGCAATACAATGTAAATAATAGTTGACAGCCTCCAAACAATAGTGAACTACTTACCTATATTTACTCACTCTGTATTATTGATTTGTATGAAGTACATAAAAACGATGTCGTTACGTGGATTGAAAACAGTTATATAATAATACTGTTACATAATTAATTGTTATATAATAATACGGTTATACTATTAAGATAAATCATACAAATAAATAATCTACCTGAATAATGCGCGCAGGCATGCTATACGCCCTTGAATTTGGTTTAAACCTTATCAGAAAAATGCATATTATTTCCTTATCAATGAAGGGGTTACATTAGCTATTCAAGCATTACATCTACTTGCTTACTAGTTAATATGGCATTCCATTTAACCCTCTAGATCAGCTGTCGACGTCGGTGAGAAATGATGATCTACTTGCTCGTCTTCTTTCATCATCATCATTATCTTTCTCTGTTCCCTTTATTTATTCTCTTTGTTAGTGGCCTAGTCCTTTAATTATTCACCTTCTCTCTTTTGTTTGTTTTAGTATCATTTCTTAGTAGATTTCATTGTTAGCCTACCTATTTACTCCTAATATGTCTTCGATCTCAAGCGCTTTATATCCAAACCCTTCCTAATACGGTGCTTAATGTGCATCACTGCCAAGTGGCAATCTCGGAATTTTTAGGCATCAATAGAGTATTGGCTAATAGGCGTGCATTTGTTTCGGGGCCGATGGCGGCCGCGTTAGAGCGGCCGACCTCTCGCCTCCGCCCGTGTCCGCTAAACAACTAGCATTGAGGCATTTACCTTTCTTAGATCCGACCTGTCCTCAATACAAGCTCGAAGCGTTGATTTATTACGATGCATGGAATGCTGGCTCAATTTAGAGACAAATTTTGTGCAATATGCGTCTAATTTGCACGAATGTTTACATTCTAGACGTGTGTGGCAGCGAGTGTTGGCCCCATTCGCCAGGTTTGTCGATCAGTTATGATTCCGAGGTACGGAGTACGTAGAAGCGCATTTTTGAAAGGAATAAACGTTCTAGTTTGTTAGCGGCTTACCATGTTTGAGCGAAATAAACATTCGAGTCGACTAACTGGCGTGAAATAAAGTTATCTATCGGTTGTCTATTTGTGCCTATTAGATACTTAGTCGCTTTCGTATTATACGCCATATTTATCCTTTTACATGGAACATTTTATGGAAAATTAATAAAGATCGTGTTGATTATCAATGAAAGCGTAGTACATGTCACTAATCAGATTAGATTCTACAACTAAAGTGCAATCAACAAAATTAATGTTACATGGTTCTACTTATCCCTACCTCAGTTTGAAAATAAGGCGTCAATCGTTTCAACTAATTACTCCCACCTGTTGCCTAATTGAAACTCGAAAAAAATTTCCATTACACAGTAAACATATCGAATGTCAGATCGTTATCTAAAACAGGAAAGATATGCCTATTGACGTAAGAAATATTGCGCCTGGTCAAAATTGTACTTCATCTACGAGAATAATTTGTCATTACTTTATTACATTTGTATCAAGCGGGCCTATAATATTGGCGGTCGTTACTTAACAATAGCGTTACCTGTTTAAATCGTATGACGGAAATGGTCGCTACAATAACACATTAGATCCTTCTGTGGCTGGCTCTGGCTGTAATGAAACAGTTGCTTTATGCTCGTTTGAGATCATTTTCATTTATTAAGCAGATACATAATTTTCTTTTGTTCTTGTGAGTGGAAGTTACTATACGTTTTCCGAGTCTTCCGTTTTATGAATTAACTCTGATATAGTAAAGTCGTCAACCATCAGTCCAAATACGTTATAGCACAATCTGCTATATTAACTAGTTCATTTTTAATTAAATTTAACTTTATTGTAATCGCTTTGTAATTACTGATATACTTCTTTAATTTTGCGGCGTGGAGCTAGTATTTCCGTAACAACAACAGCAATAATGGCGGCAAGCGAAAAAACTAATAAATACTCGATAAATCATTGAACTAGGTACCATTTTGTGATTAGGAATTTCTTCATGGTACGTTTCCATACCAGTCTTTAGCACCTACTTATCGCTATGACGAAACACGATCATTAACAAAACAACGCAATGGCAGCGAATAGCGTAATTTGTTAGATGTCATCATTTCGAGGCGATAACTTTTTGTAGAACATTATACAGATAAGTAGGTGTAGGTACATAATAGTTATGTCATTGTATTAGCTTGATAGGGATCGCAGGAAACGGTCTTTGTCCTGAACGAAGACGTGTTTACCTGTAAACTATGAGAGCGCGTGAAACAAGAGCGATAGCGATTCGTTGGATTACTATGACAAAATTATCTATACAGCTTTGCATTACTCTAACTTTTATTTACTTAAATCCTCATAAATGTTACGTATACTTTTGAACTGTTTTGGACAGCAGTAAACCACGACGAAGAGTTTGAGTGAGTTAGACAATTCAAATTACAAAAGTTTTGCAAAATAAACTTTTGTAATTTAAAAATAAGGAGCCCCTAAAAGCACTTTTAAAAGTATTTTTTATTCCACTAATGCTTTGGAAAGACTATCATTGCCTACAAGAATGCACCACAAAAACTCGGCTGAAAGTAAATGTCAGTGTAATATTTTCCAGGATAAATATCACAGCGACTACAAGCCGTGGAAACAGGGCTAACTGTATTAAAGAAGTAGAAGATGCCTAAGTAACGCATTGACGAAGGTTTCACGCACGCCTCTAAGGTCGTCAAAACAAGATGCCCAGTAGATCCTTGAGAGCAATCTGCAAAAAGTCGAACATCCGTTACACGCGGAAATAACCACGAAAACGCTGGAGCCTGCCGCATGCGCTCGCGCTGCGACATTGAACGCGTCAGCTCAGCACGGCAGACGACCGAGGCCGACCCACTCTGTTTACCCACGAACCATTATACCGTGGCCATCGCAACTAATTACTATCAACTAAACCCATTTACGTATTGACGAAAGTTACGTAACTCCCAAAACAAATGGAGATCTTATCAGATGCGCCTATTCAAATCGGATCAGATTAGCTAGTAGGTCATCAGACAGGACCAATTCGGCTTCCTATACGAGGTGACTTTGTTTTATAGATCTTGTTGCTATTTTGAGCTGATTTATTGCGTAGCATATATTGAGAGAACTAGATTGACCTTCGCAGGTTCCGTGTTTTGAGTAACACTATCGTCTGGGAATCATTATGTGGACGTAGACAGATAGAATTATTGACATTTTCTTTGGATGCGTTCCTAATGGATCCGTCGATGGCATTGATACTAAAGATTGTGGAATGTTTGTATTTAGTCACGTATTATACTTACTAACTTCTGATTTACTGGTATATCTTTAAACGATTGATGATGTCATGAGGCTACTACCGTTTCCTAAGTAGTCACTATGATAAAAATGAAATATTTCTCATTTTCAAGGACGTTTAGACGACAAGACAAGTAGGTACTTTAATGTTTTTAACCGACTTCAAAAAGGAGGAGGTTCTCAATTCGACCTAATTTTTTTTTTTTTTTTTTATGTTACTCGATAATTCGAAAACCCGTGGATCGATTTTCAAAATTTTTCTTTTAATCGAAAGGGTATAACTCGAAATTGGTCCCATTGGCACGACACCAGGATCTGATGATGGAATCTTGGAGAAATCGAGGGAACTCTTCAAATTTTACATGGAGATGTACGGCGTTTTCGGTAATTTGTTGATGAAGTCAAGATTTTACATTCAGTAAACAGAATACTTTCAAAATATTGCTAATTTGAAGTCGGTTTTTTTTTGTTTAAAATTATTAACCTCTAATGTGTCGAGTCCCATCTTTACTTTTTCTAGAAGTCAATAATGTCAAACTGGTCATGTACTTTGTTTTGACAAGTGCGCGAACATGTATGAATACCTGTAGAGTCGTTTGAAGCGCAATGCGCTTGCGATCACAACCGGTATGGTTAGTGTAAGTCGATAGTGTGATATTGATCAATCGATATTTCTTATCGGGAAATCTGGGAGTTCAAAGTTTGTGACCACGAAGATAACTCGAGATGGAAATAACTTGAATTTGTTGACGTACTATTTTTTTGTGATCTTTATGATTCAATTCGATATTCAATTTAAAAAATGGTTGCCTGTAAAGTCGGTTTTACGGGCGAAGATTTTACGTGACAACGTCTTTTTCTCGGTAGAATATTTATTGATTTAAGACGTTGTCACGTCAACTCCCAATCGTGACAGCTGTCCATGTCTGCGTTTGACGTCTCACATGATACCATAGAGGCTTCGCACTATCGAAGCGCCACCTCCTTAACACTGCGGGCCTCTCTCTCGTTCGGTGACGTCATCGTAACGTTACCGAGCGTTACACTTTTTCATAAGTGACTCCCAGCCGCAACCTAATTTAAGACGTTGTCACGTCAAAAACAACAACACTCTTTAAGCGTTTAGAAACTTCACACTAAACAGTTTATGATTTACTTATTCCTAACTTGATTCCTAAAAACTTAAAGATGCTAGTCGGGATTTTAACCCACAAAAGGTCGAACCGCCATGTTTCTGTGACCTTAGTTGTAATAATGACTGTCGTAAATTCCGACTTCGCTAGTGCAAATTCTACAATTAGCTCGGTTAAGGTCATACAATAGACATTTCACGTTGTATTTTTTTTAACTGTTAACTGTCACCGATAACCCGCTAAACGTTTGATCTACGAAATATTCTAAAGACATCTGCCATAGTTACGAATTGTCATCACGTCTTTGTAATTAATTAAAGTAATTAACTCATATGTCTCACTTGTATTCCTTCAACTTATTTACTTTAAAAAAACTAGTCGTGTCTTGCACATGAGTGCTAAAGAGTATAATCATAACTACTTGAAATCTTACTTTCAATCCTGAAACTTTTTTTTGTATCTAAAACTGCCGCATGATTATTATAGTTATTATACTTTACTTAAACAGTAACAGATCTTGGAACAACGGATGGACGTATGGACAATGGACACATGGTACAGTTAAGACTCGAGTAGTAGAAAATTAAGTTTGAGTAGTTTAAAGGATTAAGCGTCATACGACTAACTAAACTAACTTACAGTTTCATCGTGCACTCTTGTTACAAACTCCCATACCTAGTAGATCAGAAAAAGTTGTTTGGCCTACTATCTATAGTTCGTAGAGCCGCGTAGCACTTGCTACGCCTGGCGTAGCGAAAAAAGCGTTCTCATCTACCTTCCTACCTTTCTATCGGTGATATAGACAGCCTCTGCCTTGAGCTATAAATAACCATCACACGTAACCCACGGTTTAATTGGCAGGTCGTTCAAATTAGGCAGTTACGGGTGGCCAGCCAGATCCGATGGTAACGTAACACTCTAAAATAGTAACTATATTTATGTATTTGTGGCAGTAAATCAATATGACAATTGTAAATCGTAGCGATTGTGATCGGTCTGATGTCACCGCGCCGCAGCCTTGCGACATGCCGATAATATAACGTATTTATCATAAATTCTATTGATACATATTGAGGCAAACGTGAGATAAAGCGATTTCGTTTTGTTTTGATTTTCTCGATTGGTTCAAGTTGCAACTATTGTTTGAATTACAGGAAATGATAGAAAATAAATGTAGGTGGGTGATAGTTTATTCTTAAGAGTCAGAATATCAGTTAGATTTTATTCAATTCAAGATGTCATTAGGAGTCGATTTTGATGTCGTTACGTAAGCTCTAAATAAAGCCTATTTTTTGTAACACGTTACGTAGTTTGGCTGTTATAAAACGTATTTACTTAACATTTAAGAACTACTTGAAACCAATTTGTCATTTTCGGAGTTCAAGGTGAGCTTTGATATTTTGAAAAGTAGACTCATTGTGTGTGTGAGACCCGTCGCCAAGGCGGCTAGTATGTCTAGCTGTTCGTCGATACCTGCGTCACTTTCTTACCTGTCTGGGCAGACAGAGACGCACACATCGAGTCGCGAAATCACTAGCAGGTTTGACAGATGCCTTAATCACAGACCATTGCGTAACTACTGGTTTGGCCTGACTTTTTATGGCCATATTTTGCTTTGTTACAAGTTTTTAATGTCAAAAGGTACAGCAAAAAACGTACGATGTATTTGTTAATCATTCTGTAATGTTGAAATTTATGTCGACGCCTATTAGACGTGTGCGAATATATGACACTGAGACAAAAAGTTTGCGACATGAGTTCGTCCATGATGCTTCGAAAAAAGCTGCCTTGATTAATTAACTTGACGTAGATGCAACTACTAGTTTTTATTACATAGTCGAAGCTTGGCTAGTTGCTTTATATTTGCTTCAAATGAAAAACATTCTTAAAAACATACATTTTATTTCAGACTGGCATTAAACCACAATCACGTCTGATAATAAACGAAGTTTGGTCTAATTCTTATCATGCGTTGTTCAACCTTATTTAAGTTGATGGAGTAGATAGTAGAAATGGGGTAGGCAAAGCACACGAAACGTGACATAAACAAAACCATAAGTGACTATTTTACGCTTCGTGACTTCTAGCATTATTTTGGGTTTGAAAACGGAGTTATAGTAGTGACAGGTTGCAAGCCTGTCGCCTAAAGCATACCTGAACCTATTTCCTTATTCGCCTCTTACGACACCCACGGAAGAAATGGAGAGGCGTTAAACCACAATAATCAGAATTCTAAGTATGAATTACAAGTCTGGAAAACATCCAGTCTTCAGAACGACATAGTGATACTTTGTAGCGCGAATACGATGCATAGTTCACATTCGCACGCTGCACCGCGGTGTTTTGTCTACCGCTAGACGTATTGTTAATTTATTCGCTATGATAATGCTTATGTTTATAGTATCAATGACCGAGAAGAGGATTAGCATCGTTTCGGTGCGGGTTCACAGCCGCTGATAAGACGCGAGTGGGCGTTTCGAGGGAGCCTGTCGCCGGTTACCACACAAGTCCGTTATTTAAACTTTAAACTTTGTAAATAGAGTATTTTCCTAAATGTCACGTAAAAACTCACAAAGGGTTCTAATTTTTGGATGAATTGACTTTTCTATGCGTTGACATCAATCAACAGGCATTTAACATATTCTTTTGTTGCAAGAATGCTTTTAAAAACGTTATGGGAGTTAGGAAAAGGTACCTACGTCGTTTTGAATTGAACGATTTTAGACCAAGACAAGCCTTTTGATACGTGGTTGAAATGCCATAATAGGCATAATTACACTACATTACATCAAAATTAAGTATCTGTTTGTTTACTTCCTTCGCTAAAGGACAAAAAGGCACAATAATAACATTTTAAAACTATACGATTGATTCTATCGTTGAACTGATTGTGGTATCCCGCAAGGAGGCGTTTTTGGGGGGACGCTTTTAAAACCACAATAAACCACCTTCATGAAATTCCATATAAAATCCGTTTGTCTGAGACATCATGGTACGCGCCTTGTTGTCACTATTAAATATTAACCTATTGATATTGACTAGTAGCCGTGTAGTTTTCAATTTAATGGCACCAACTGCGATAGGCTTATGAATACATCAATAATTTATATCGAACTTACCAATTTAAACATCAATTGTTTGCCAGGTAAATACTGTCAACTCAAAGGTCATGTCTCTCAACCACGTTGACTAGAATTACTTCACTTACTTCTTTATGAATAATTTACTGAAGAAAACTTACAAGCGTTTATTTTTCCGTTTATCTGTTGATTTCTTACACAATTCTGGATTCTTTTGGATCTTGATAACGGAGAATTATTTGTATGAGACATCCGATAAATTCCTCTAGAGAATAATTAGTGATTAATTCAAGTATATCGTAGTGGGTCGTGGGCGTCTTAGCAATAAAAGCGGCGCCTGGGCGGCCGAGGCGACGCATAGAGACCACTTGCATTGGTTAGGTCGATGATACGCTTACAAGATTTGTTTTTATTATAAAAAAATTCCAGACTTTTTTTTGTGTAATAGCCTGAAGATTTTTTTTTTACTTTAAGACAAACTCGCCTTCTTTAAGGCCATTTGTTTTGCTAACTACAAAACTTATTATGTTTTAAGTAAGTAGATACTAAAAATGACAAACATTACTATTTACGGTGCTGTTAAATTTTTTGTAGTGAGTATATTTACTTTTACTACATTAAGATGTCCATTTTTGTCCATTTCTCTTTCAATTATTTGTGTATTACAAATTATTTTTTATTTTAGTGTATTATCTGGATACATACCTAGTTTATTTTTGTGTATAGTTAAAGAGCAAACGCAATGCTCATGTTATAGAAAGCAAGAAGTCAACTCAAACTTTCGACATGAGGTCAACTTATGCGTAAGAGAAAACGTCTTTAAACTCTCCTTTTTCAATTAAATTGTTGTCTCGCTGATAAATCGCTTAATTATTCTCTTTTTGCTGGCTGTTGAGTGCGCATAAGGTTGGGGGTGGAGTGTGGAGGGAGGCGACTAAAGCAATACTTTTATGCCTGTGAAAAGTCGATTAGACTTCATTTATTTTATGCAATCTGACTTCACTTTATTCAATTCAGAATTATTTTATTGTAGGTACCTTTTTTTAAACTGTTAACTTTTGCAATTAATTTTTCTTAACATTTGTTTTTTACATGGGTGGTTCAGAAGTAGCGCTTGACATAACGCTTAGTTAGATTGTTTTTCAGCCCTTGCAATAACGTTGCATTTGTTTAGTCAAATGTCTACCAGTTGGCCAGCAAATAACCATAAAAATTTTCTAACGTTATATATCCACCTGTTTATAAAAAAACGTGAATTACTGAGCAACGTGAGATGTTTAACGAAATGAACATCGTACCGGTTACTTAAATATAAACCTTAACCACCCACACAGCGCCAACGTCTGGGTACGTATGCGTACGGACGCCACGTGCAGCTGTGTGCGTGCTCGTAACCGTGCACACTCCGTATTGACCCGCCCACGATATTACCGTTTTCATGGAATATTTAACTGGCGCTTGTTTGCGAGGGACAAGGTTCAGAATAGAATGGCGAGATCGCGGGCGGATTAATAAATAAGTTTGTGTTACTATACCGTATTGTTTCACGTTTACGCATCTCTGTGTGGCGAGGTTAAGTAGAGCGGCGGCGTTATCTACGAACAGAAATTCCGTGGAGTTGGATTAAGGGGGTAAAACATTTTTATTGACATTTAAGAATTATGCTAAACGTATTTCTGAAAAAAAAGCTTATAGAAATTGTTGTCTTTAAACTATCACATCAGACAATACTTTTTGAGCAAGTGAGATTCAAGTACGGTGGCAGTATTCGTCTCTAATCTTCCAATTTTGTGCTAACAGGCGCGTTTGCATAAGCCGAAGGAAGCGTTTCATAATTGGGGGTTTAACGCATTGTCCGTTCTAACCAAATGTCATCGAACGGCGTTTCGCAACCGTCAATCAGCGGTCACCTACTTTCGTCGCGCGATCGGCGGCGATTAGCCGGCTACATTCACCTCAGCTCACTTCTACGCAACAATTGTTTCTGTTGGAATCTTTTATTTATGGCAGCGGCGTGCGCGTGTGTGCGTGCCGCGCTCGTGCCTTACCTGTGTATTGGGCAGCGCCCGCCATTCTGTTTATAACCTAACAGTTTCATCGTAAGGTTGATTGTCGCCTGCGCTCGCAGATAGAAATGCCTTACCGACAATAAGCTGACGCTTGAACGCGCCTGTTTGACAAGATTCCAACCGCGTCTGCACTGTTTGTTTATTGTAATCGGTTTGACAATGAGCTTAAGGTGCGGTTTCGAGTGATCTCGCGGCTTGCGCTCTTGATCGCCCGTCGGTATGATACGTCATGTATACGCTTTTGTAGAATCTGTATAATTGCTTAGCGACTGGAATTTTTAGAACGCTTAGCTTTATAACGTTATCAAAATTGTTATTGAAATTATTATTAATAAAAAATCATAAAATACCAATAATGATAGCACAAGTGTTTGAGCTATAAATCTGAATTTGTTTACAATCGTAGCAACAGAATTACAATACGCTCGGCACTAATAGGGTAAAAAAACAACCTTTGATAAGTAGACGACAATCCCAGAGCAGATAACGGAAGGTCAATGAGACGGCGCGCGCGGCCGGGGGAGGGCATGGAGGGAAGGGAAGGGGGAGGGGGCAAAGTGGGGGTATAGCTCTCTCGCTCCCGCCGACCTCCTTGGATGTGCGGCCGCAAGGTCGGCTGCCGCTTTAATTAATAAACTCACCGTAAAGTATTTGAGGCCGATCGGAGAAGCAACTACGATCTTACAGGCTTTGTCTAGGTATTGACCCGGGGAAGGTTATTTGTTTAATCTGCGCCGCTGCCTTTTTAAAGGCTTAGTCGAGATTGATTTAATGTTGTTTTAATTTAATGAGCCGCTTTTTTCGTTTGACTTAAACTTTTGAAGGTCTTTTAAATTAAAGCCTTAGTACAATATTTTATTTTATGGTCAACTCGAGTTGAGCAATTCATATTTTTACGATCGTAACGTAACATCATATAAAAATACGACTTGCTTCACGGCAATTAAGAAATTATCTTGCGTACACAGTCATTATTAGAAATGTTTAATCGATTGCTTTAATTATTTTAATCGCAATGGAAAACTGATAATTTTAAAACCAGATGTTACGCTTATCTCACTGACTCAAATTTTACAGGCCAAAAACCCTCGGAATATCTTGAATAACACCAGTTTGAAGCACATTAGTCCAGTAATTAGTTACATAGAGTTTTATACACCTATCTACCATTCATAGACTTTCACTCCAAATTCTCAATGAATTTCCTTACTTAAATTAAAACTGCTAACGGTCGATTAAATATAAATGTCATCTCCCAGTGCGGCAGTAACCACGGCTATTATAAATGTATCCAATGGTTCCAGCTTATGGGATAGCTATTTACTCATAGCGGTTCTACAAGTCACTGGACCGAGCGAGAGCAGTCGGCGCCATTATACAGTGGGTGCACAATCAGTCTGTACAACTGTGCTTAAGTTGTAAACAAAATTAAAACCTCCAACTGTTGTTTTTGACAGCCATTATACCACGTAGCGCTCTCTGAAATCGAGACTTTTGGATTCCTAAATCGAGATTTAAAACGATGTTGTAAATGTCCCTAACATCTCCATAAGATTGTTATAATAATGAATTGACTAAATAGGGACTTTAAGAAAAATGAGAAAGGAATTATAAAAATTAACATAGGTACTAATATCATAATCTAAAGGAGGCATACAGATGATTGCGAACAAGGGTTTCCTTCCTTCGGCCCCTCGTTTTCGCATTTCCGAAAATGTAAACATTTAAAGTTTCTTGATTATAATTACATATTGCAAGACAGTACCATTTCACACATTGAATAAATCCATTGCATTGTCACAATGGCTTATGTAAGTAAGCTTGTACGTAATGTGCGTATGTATTTACGTAAACTTTACACAACCGTTTCAAATTCGATTAATTAGGATTCGCTATGTCTACTGGTTCTTGCTTGGATGCTAAAAATAGAAAAAATACCTGTTTTCAGACAGCTGTATTTGTGTTTTAAGTGGTATTAAGTTGAAATAAAGATAAATGCGACACTTGAGTTGAATTTAATTAACATCTCGTTAATATTTGAAAAATTATAAGTAGGTACATTAAACTACAGAAACACGCAATTACGTAGCATCGAATAACAATAAGTAAATGTATTTACATGAAGATAGTAGGTACCACTGCAAGGAAATTGTTTTACGCAAATAGAAAAATATCAAAAAACACAGACAGACATGGGCCTCAAACTTATAACACCTTATTTTTCGTCGCCGGTTAAAATACCGTTAAACGCCAGTCGTATCTACAGCTTCGTAAGTATTAATTCTAATAAAGCACATACCGAGCAAATTATAGATCATCGAAATAATATTGTTTAATAAACCACAGGTATGATTGACGGAACTAGAGCTCCGTACTGCGTGATTGCGATCGCTCTGCTGACTGTAGAGTCACTAACCGTGTTCTTGACATGCCTCTTCTGCCAACTGTACCTGTACAACCTTGGTTTACCGTTGCTGTGTTTAAAAATAAATATCTACGATTTTACGCTACAGTTTTCCTATATACTTCAAGTTTTTAAGTTTATGCTCTGTTCAAATTATAGTCGTTTTTGGAAATTTGTTTGAAACATACATTTAAAGAAAGCTTGCACATATTTTAACTAAAGAACTATGCTCAAAATTCGAAAACAGTGTCTAATATATCGCCTAAACTCGAAGCGTCCCTATAGCTGCATAGACACAGGATGCGCGTGACCTTTAACGACGTCGACATTACTGTTCAATATAAAAACAGCAGTGAACGACACCAGCTAGGCTAATCTACGTGTACTCGCCACACTCACATTGTTGCCTGCTTATGTAAGTCGGAACGTCTTCCACTTTCGAATCAAGTTTATTGACACGAGTCGACAAAACGCCCGGTTCACAGTTACGAGCCGCTCTGAGACGGCGGCGGTGAAATGCGTGATCTTGTTCCATTGTAAATTTGTTTTGATTTCACAAAGAATACTTCTGTTTAAATGGTCGACTGGGCAGCGCTATGTGGCCGGCTTGTTTCAACATCGGCCTTAGGTTTCTAGCCGGGAGCAGGGCTACCAGCTTAGCTAACGACAGATTTTGTCTTACATTGATTAAAATTAATTACTTTAGTAATACTTTAATATTAATCTGGTCCTAAGCTAGATGAAACACCCTTTTAACGAATACTAAAAATTCAGAAATCAAATACTATAATCACTAGGCTCTAAGGTCGTCTTAAAATTAATCCTAAAATATTATTATTAATAAACTTTTTTCTGTAATTTTAAGTCTGACCTGTATTTTTTTTACTGCAAGAAATTACCATGGAATGTACCCAATACCAGAAACATTACTACTGTTTTGGGTTACTGAATAAGCAATCTTAGTTTTACTAAGACTTTTGCAGACATTTTTTATAATACTTACCTTGATTAAATTACCAACAGACATCGAGATCACAATTATATAGGTACTTAAACATTGAAAAACAATAATAACTACAAAATTTAACTTAAACTAACTTCCATTGCTAAGCTGACAAGTTAAGACGTATTTTTCGAACTGTCGTCTGAACTTGTAGGCTAAACCCTACTCGAGAGTAGCTTCTGTTGCGCTGTTTGAACTCGAGTTAACAATTTGTGGAATGCGAGTGGTCCAAACGGGCCAATCTCTCTGTAATGATTGCTCACCGAGGTCGCTAAGTTAGTCAAGAAAAAAAACATTAATAACCATCTGACAGGCATGGTTAATTTTATGTTTATTTATTTATCTAATATCACACAGATAGAGCCATCATTTCGCTGACAAGTCAAACAGAAACCACGATAAATTAGCCACGCTTACTATTTATAATAGTTGTATTAACAGGTTTTATGTTAATTTTATGTAAGACCCGCCTCCTGCTGTATAATTCTTGGGAGTTAGCTCTCAAAGGCAGTCATTAAGTTTTTAATAGCGATAAATCTAATAGTGTAAACGGTTTTGTCGCGCCACAATCGGTTCGATAAGCAGCGACTAATCGCTCCTAAGTCGGCAAAGGCTTTCATCAGTTGCCAGTGACGCCGCAGACGCGCTGCGACGAATACGATTACTATTTCGTGTTTAGTGTTTACATTATTTGCGCATCTATAGCAACGTACTGATTTTAAAAGCTCAAATTCTCTAATCATCTGACGATTTATAATCGAGGTTGAAATTCGAAATTCGGAGACAAACGTTCCACTTACGTTTGAGATACGGCTAGCGGCAAATAGACTTTTGAGTTGTTCGACTTATGCATGAAGATGAAGATGAAAGAACACAATTGACAGCTCTGTTATAGGCAGACTAGGTGACGTCGGTTGGCGGACAGTCTAGTGTAACGACGACATCCATTGACAGACATAGTTTAGAACAAATGCGGCGTCCGCATCAGGTGAGCGACTCAGTGTGGAGCGGAGTCGGTGGCAGGGTTGTCTTCTCACAAGAAATACCGTTTATCGACGTCTCTATCCAACTGAGTAGCTTAGAAAGAGACAAAACGAGTTGCCATTTTTACTAGTACAACTTTACACTAAAAACAGTCCGTGACTCACCGTCAATCAAAGTGAGACCCGCGTCATTTCAATGAACTTCAAATTCGCAGCGTGCAAGCCGCACACAATGACATCTGTGTATGTTTGCATACGGTGAGGTGCCAAGTGTACCGCTCACATTCATATTGCAAGCTAACTGTATAGCGATGCCACTTTTGCTATAGTAAAGTATGCCGGGTTAGAGTAAAATAGACCAGTGTCTAGTATGTGTTTTTTTTACATAAGTACAGTCAGCGTCTGATACATGGTTACACTTTGGTACTTTACTTTGTCACTGTGATCGCAGTGACAATTTCATGCGAGAGTTCAAATATGAGGTTAATTAGAAAAGGTACTAAAGTGTATACATGTATCAGACGCTTACTGTACATCACGCCTATATTCCAAAATCGGGTAGGCAGAGCACACGAAAGGCTACATAGACCAAACCATGACTTTCACGTTTAAGGACCCATCATCTAGAAGTCCTAGAACTTTAATACGTAAGTAGTTAAAGACTTAGGTGATTTGTTTAAAATTTAACTCAATGTGAAGTGTCGAGTCGATCTGAAGTAAATAAATAATAGGCTACTTCTAATTTGACTGGAAATTCTCAATTTGCAGACATGACGCGGTTGTCAAGGTCACTTCCAACGTAATGTATTGTTCCACCGCTAAAGCATAGATATTTAAAATCCCAGACATTCTGTAAACAGTATTTTGTTTTCTTCAAAATAGGCGTGCAGTCTACATAGTATTGTAATTTACGATACAGTAAAATATCATCATCATCATCATCATCAGCCTATATACGTCCCACTGCAGGGCACAGGCCTCCTCTCAGTAAAATATACTTACTCGAAATTAATCCGCAACATTTGCTGTGTATACAAATTGCCTTCAGAATCCTGAATTGTAAGATAATGAAGTTAAAATAATTTATTGAACATTACTGCTAAGTTGATGCATTGGTAAATATTTGACTAAAACAACAACATAAATCTTAGCGCATTAAATCCTCGTTAAAATTCACAGTTAACCATAAAAGCCACGAAGATGATACATATTGCGATTAAATAGATAATAATTAAATAATTTATTAACACAATGAATTTAAATACGTCGAATAAATTACAAATAGTATAATGTGTTCAAATTATACTAATTTATACATTTCGTTATTTGGTTAGCTGCAAATTATTGATTTGTAGGCGATGCATATACACGATTGTGAGAGCCTGATATCTAATCCGTATCTACAGTTCAACTTCTAGGTACTACCTACCCGCAGGAACTCTTTTTCCATGTATCCTTCTGTCTGTTTGCTTGTACATACTTGGTTTGATTGGAGCCAAAAAGGAGACTATTACAATATATATGTAATGTTTGTCTGTATTTAAATAACATCTAAGTTCTTCCCACGCTGGCTGCCATACACATCTAGACCTAGTTTTAGAAACAAAGCACACAATTTTACAAAACATAACGTGAGCATTTTGTCCGACAGCTGAATAATAAACGAATCATTGCTTAGCAACTTTTGTCAGTCGCCTAGCAACGTTGTGTAGGTTTTCCATTGAATTTGAAACACTGAAAGAAAAAGTTATAGACGGATGGGTCATTGTTGTTTACGTTTATTTGGCAGAAATTTGCATTTTGTTCAAAGGAAACCTAGTCGTGCAAAAAGTATTGTATAGGTAATGTAATGTAGTAAAAATTAAAACATATACTCGCGTCGTTTTCATTTAAGACTTACAACTTCGACACGACACAATTGACACCGTTCGGGTCTTTATAATTGTCTTATACATACATACAATCACGCCCAAGTTCCCAAATTGGATAGGCAGAGCATACGATATGTGCCATAGAAAAAATTATGACTATTTCATGCTCCGTAGCCGCTTCTAGCATAAATTTAGGTTAAAAACAGATGGAACAGGTATAATAGTGACGGGTTGCTAGACTGTCGCCTAAAGCAAACCTAAAAATATCTACTGTCTTTGTACGCTTCATAATCATGAAATGCTTTTATTTAAATACAAAACTAGTGACAGGATTCTTGATAAGTAATTATAAGGTACGTTACAACCAATAATTCTGCTTATGGAGGCGGTTATACGTGAATTAGTCATGGTTTCTACCTCATTTGGGAATACAGGCGCGGTGTAGTTGTAATGTCTGATACCTCATTTGGCCTAGTAGATATGTACTCCATTAGAGCATCCTCCACACTCCGGAGTAGGTATACAACCAAGACCTCAGCACAGAACATGGAGTTCACAGAATAATGAAATCATTATAAGGTAAGATGTGATTGTCGTTTATACGCGAACATAAAGACGAGTCACAACTCCGATAATATCTTGAAAGTGGAGAACGTGTAGGCATTTATTTACATAGATCGCGCCCACAGCGCCTCATCCGCTGGGTTGCCGGGGCGAAGAAGAGTATTTTTAAACGGACAAACAGAATTACACGTTATTACAATCCTTGGTGACGGTTCATTATTAAAAAAGGTAAAGGGAACGGGAAAATGAAAGGAGAATAAAGGTATGGTTTTGATCTCGACGGCATGCGATAGCGGCAGAATTCAGCGACAAATCTTGGTGCTGTGGTGGTGTTTTCGAACCCGACTGAAGACACAATCTTACTTAGCTGTCAAGAAGTGGATGCCATGCCTATTTGCCTAAGCTTCATGTCTGAAACTGTCGGACTCTGATCTGCATTGTTGTCTGCTTTGCGACTTCGTGTAGTTTGGCGTCTTGTCGTCATCACACATATTTCTTCATAGAAATGCGTAGATATCAACAGGGTCGGGGACGACATAATTATCGTCTTTAGTGCTGCATGCGGTCGAGATCGAAATCTTACTTCAAATATATCACAATGGAACATTGTGTTTCTATTTAGTTGCGATAAATTTACTAATTGTAAAAAAGCTCATTTTTCTACCTAGCCAAGCGTTGGGAAAAGCTGATGCAAAGACAATTTCCCGCAGAAAGTTATGAGTTGCAATGGTTTCGATTGCTCTTGAACCAATATAAATAAAAATTTACGTGTTAGTTCTCACCAATCGCAATCACCCAACATTTCCCCACGCCGCTGGAATTCTCGATACCATGGTAACCCGCCACGATTTTTACCGAGATACAGTCAACTATTACACGGTAGAGTTGAGAATGCTGATGAGAAGCGGCGCTTCCTCGAGACGCGGGTGCTTCTTTATTCTACTGTGTGTGCTCAAAGACAGGTTCTCGGGACCGGTACGGGCATACGAGTAACGGCTTGCTCCGCGCTTGTCTCTGATTAATTTCAAATTGTCTAACTCCGTGGACTAATGAAGTTGGGAAAACGGTGAACGAACTCGCGTTTAGGATTGTTTATGACGTATTGGTTCAACGCAGCTTTTTAATGTGGACCGATAAACGATAGTTTGTGATGATTACAACTCAAACACGTATGCTTAAATGTATCGCAAGTGATTCACCTTACATTCTGATGGCTTTTAAATCGAGCCGTAGACTAGTCGCATAAAATAGTAGGGAAAATAAGTATGTGGCATAATTATGTGGATTCAAACCCCGCCTCTCTCACATTTTCTTTTCTAAAACCTGTATTTATGATAAGGAATACTTAATCTAGTTAGAGCCAACACAGCCAGTCTCTAATCGGAATAAATAAACACATACTTAGCCTGAACGGTTAATTAAACACTGTTTGACGGGGGTTCATGCATCAAACAAGTAATCATAGATACGCAAACATGCCCTAGGCGATTCGAATGTGATTTTTTGCACAGTGCTAATTACCGAATATAATTAATGATGGTCAGCGAAGCTGTCAGAATTACTAATGAATGTTTAGTTTAACGCTTGTGATAGTTTGGTATCAATATCGCGCTCCTTTTTTGTGTGTGAGGATCGCCGACGGATATTGTAACAAGCTACCTTATGAAATATCATGAACACAATTACAGGTAATATCTTCAATACCTAGTAAATATTCATCTATTCATATCAAATTGAATAATATAATTTGGCTGAGTGCGAAAGTGTAGCACCTGTGTAAAGGTGCGTTAAGTCATAGTTAAAATTACTTACGATTGTGACACGAAAATTAGCCATACATTTGGTACTTTTTGGTTCTCATCCAATTATATTTTCATTAAATATACATATCTGTACAACGTCACCTTTACTTACTCTCTTTTTTGCAGTTCACAATCAGATTTTACTTAAAATAAGCAAATAGTAACCAAATATATGCAAACCTCTCAGATGCACCGACTCATGCTGAGTGAAGGCACATTTTTCAGTTCTGTTGTGTCACAATAATTTTGAGACCTGAGAATAGACATTTTTCTTTCTTATTTTCTTTCTTTAACATATCTATATATATTTATCATACGGTGAATATGACAGCACAAATGAACAGGCGCATAGCGGAACGCACCTCTCCGTGGCATACAGTGCGCGGAGGTTAATAAAGCGCGGCACTTTATTACTTTTTGTGACTGAATATAAAATTGTCATGACCGACTGACATCAGGTGTAAAGCGACCCGTATGACTGAGTCACATCGACAGGACGTTATATCCGGCTCGAGGGACCATTTTGGCATTTGTAATATTGCTAGATGTAACACAATAAATTGGAAGTATTACGATTAGCTGTAATCAAAAATGACTACTTATTTAGATAACAAAAACTTAAGAACGGATAATAATGGGTCAGTTGTCAACAAATCATCAAAATTAGTACCTATATTGAAAAGTAAAAAAAAGTTCCGTTTGAACTTATAAAATGAATAGTTTTTGGCTTTTATTATTATAAATGTCATAGATTCCCGCAGTTCGAGTAATAGAAATGTCTTAATTGTAATTGTAATAAAATGAAATAAAATAAAAGTCAGCTAAAGGTGTCTCACACCTGCTCTCAATTGTGCTATTTTTGCTCGTATGCGTAAAACAATAAGTTCACAGCTGACAGGTGTGGGTGCACCTTAAAATATTTAAGAGCACAAAACGACATTATGGTTGTTATTGGAATAACATTTAATAGTTTGCTTTGTCAATATTCTGCTACGCAATTTCTAGTTAGTATTTTGTGATAAGTTTTGACAGTCTCATATTTTCAGCATTTTTTAAGCATTTTTGCCACAACTCTGTTTAATATTTTTTTTACAACATAAATTGAGAGAAAATGGTGTGCCACAGTTATTTTCATTACGTATAAAAAACGATTAAAAAAGAACTCGAATTTTCATGTCACCTTTTTTCTCCTATGGGAATTCCGGATTGCAAAAAAATCACGCTGTCAAAAATTCGGAGTAGTAGAAGCAACACTGGTCTAAAAATGCGTTCAGATTTCAGCGCACACAGCAAACCCGATTGAAAATCGGCGTGTTCATTTATAGCAATCTTCAGTAAACGAAACCAACCTAACCCGCACTTTATTTAAAGATTACTCACTGGTGTGTGTACTATTAATACACCTACTCCGTAGCTTTCGTAGGAGTTGGCGGCATGACGTCACTCGCCTACGCGGCTACGAAAGCTATCTGCTACGCGAGGGTGCGGTCGATTGCTAGCGGGTAGTTAGAGTATTTCGCTTTTAGAACTTTAAATGTTCTAATCCAGTGGTCGGCAACCTTTTCAGACGAGGGCGGATCGGCAAGAGGTGTAATGTTTGTGTGATAAAAATGGGCCCACTCGCGTATGCTTTTAATAGTATAGGATTACATGTTAAAAATAATATTCGAAATTCAATGTTCGCGGGCCATAATGTTGTTTGCGAGCCGCGGGTTCTAAACCCCTGTACTAATCAAATGTATATTTTTTTCATGTGTAACCAAAAGACGTTTAGGCGAACGGGGTTGATATTTTAAAAGCAGATTTCTTAAGGGTATGTTAGGTTCGCAATGATAGAGTACTAAAAAGGTTCATACTTTAATTATGCTGTAACTCTTTTACATTGTGCTGGCGGTTAGAGGGTAGCAAGGTTCTAGAATCATATTGCACCACATTTTCTTTGAATTTGACTTTTGTTCTTCAAAGTACGGTGAGGTTATTGACCCGTGCCATGGAAAATATAAATTTTAACAAAGAATTGAAGCATAGAATAGAAATAATCTAAGTTATATTATTAACTAGCTTCTGCCCGCGGCTTCGCACGCGTTAAATTCGGGTTAACACAGATTTCGGAATTATTATTAGGAAGCGCCCGCCAGAATAGCCAGCCGCCATTAGATTTTTTCCTACTTTCTCGACACTTATCGTCTTATTTTGGAAAAATCAAACAAAATCTTTATAAATTGTAGCCTATGTGCTATTCTGATGTATAAGCTACATTACTGTAAAGTTTCATGAAAATCCATTCAGTAGTTTTTGCGTGAAGGAGTAACAAACATCCATCCATCCATCCATACATCCATCCATCCTTCCATACTCACAAACTTTCACGTTTATAATATTAGTAAGATACAAGTTAATTTCTTATCCCGATCGCATGTTGTCTGTTATGTTTTGTAATTATGAAAAAAAGGTTCTATATGAAAGACAATTGTGTTTATGTTAGTCGCTAATTAAACGCAATTACACGGATTAAAATGTAACGATAGTTAAGTTAATCATACTTTTTGTATAACTAACTTTCGTTAAATGAAAGGAAAGAAAATATCACATTGAGAAAATGAAGTTCGTAAGTGATAAACGAATAAAATTAACAATACAATGATTTTTTTCAACGATATAGTTTATCTCCTGAGCAAAAGGCAAACGCTAAGGACTTTAAATATATTTTTAACCGCGTTGCTAAGATTTAAGTCGTATTTTGCCCTCTGTCAGTTGAAGTTCGTCCATGGTGGGCGAAGACACGGCTCCCAAACAAAAGACATTTTGTAAAACGATAGCGATCAAGTAATTATGCCGATTAAGCTTGCCCAGCCGCAATTTACTCGTTAAAATGCGTGTGAATTTTATTATACAGCCACTGACTGGAATGCTACGTTTCCAGCGGCTTTTTTGGGCACGTTCCTTCAATGTCGCAATTCCATCTCGATTTTTTTTTTTAATTTATAACCAAATATGATGAAAAAAAAGTTACTGTGCGTTGTCCGGATTTCTAAGGCAGACTGTCTTGAACATTTAACTGCTGTGAGACTCACTCATGTTGAAAAATATACGGGTAACTCACGTTTTTACATCGAGTTTAGCAGACTGTCGTGTCCATAATTTCTGCTGATGTTTTATTTATTGTTGTCCTATTACAGTTGTATTTTTAACCGACTTCAAAAAGGAGGAGGTTCTCAATTCGAACTATTTTTTTTTTTTTTTTTT
>BHDV01065312.1:0-51881 GCA_005406045.1 Adoxophyes honmai | reverse complement strand
GTCAAGATTTTACATTCAGTAAACAGAATACTTTCAAAATATTGCTAATTTGAAGTCGGTTTTTTTTTGTTTAAAATTATTTACTTAGTACTATAGTTAGTTTGTTTATGAATGGGACATTGTCATTGCCTTTTTACTTTCTCGTTCTGAACCATTTGACAGAAACTGACGCATGCAAATTGTGTTATGTATATTACTATCGCACTGAACAATTTCAAACGCTTATTTTATCAGCCCGAAGTACACAAAGTAAAAAAAAGTAACAAAAACAATCGCCAGCCTATTTCTCAATTTCCGCGCTCCACAGAAAGAAATCGAGTGCACACATACAACAAAAGCAGCGGCTGTTTGGCGAAGACGTGCATTCAGCGCGCGCGTGACGAATGGTCACATTACAAATCGCTCTCGATTGTTATGAACGCGGCTTAATATTTGTGTTAGTACCAAATTTCTCTGCCCACGACGTCCATGTGTGCCGTAAGTGGAATAGTTCACGCAGATACAATCAAACGGGCGCGTTCATGCTTACCACTATGAACTTTCTAAACCATATTTCTATCCGCTCTCGGCCGTGTTAAACGTAAATGATACTATTCTTTTATAGCGCCTGCAATGCTTTTGAGACCTCTTGTGTCGGTTTAAACAGTCTTTATTGGGGAATAAAACATTAAGCGAGATGCGTTTCCAGTTCATCTGCATTTAATTTAGATTTAATAAATGCGTTTGGAAAGTCCCTTGATTTGGAAACGTCGATACCATCGTTCACTCTTGTAGCTGTGGTTTTGATTCCCATTAACATAAAGATAGTAATTAATTCTTCAAAGCTAAGTCAACCGCAACATATCGATGACTAAGCAGCAAATAACAATAATTCAATATGTTTGTATAAACGAGAAGCGTTAACTATAGGCAGACATCGTTCCGAACTACACTCGGTAAATATTTCTCGTGATAAATGCTTTACCTGTCGCGACCGCGGCGCGCGTTTCAATAATAACCGTGATATTGCGATGATACGGACTGGAAAAACTCGTTCGGCGGATGTCGATATCCTTAAAGGTTCACCAGCGAGCGTTGCTCGCGCGCGGCCGCCTGCTCGCAACGCGTTACGTTGCCGTTTGGGTTTGGAAATAAGCAAGCGCTTTACGTTAACAACGCGTAATGTATCTTGTGTTAATTGTTTGTCACGGTGTTTATTTGATTTGTGGCTCGGGCACAGCGAATGTAGTGCGATGCCACTGAGCGGCTTTCATTCATGCCGCCTGGGGCCACGTTCCACACGAGATCTCATCTTCCAATTACCGCGGCGTTCGTGTGCTTTGCCCCGCGATTTTTGTCATTGTTGCCCAATAGTCGTAAACTGCTCACGTTTAATTTATACCCGAGCGGCGCGATTATGTTAAAGCCGATACATTGAATCCTATGTTGACATTCTGATTTCTATTTCCCGAAATTGATTTAACCAATAAATTATCCGCCGAACCGGTACCGCCGTTACCTCGTAAATTATTTCCAAGCCTTATTTTTTAAATAGGACTCCTGCTGAACACTAAAACTTGTGTTTATGTGTTTACCCATGTTTACATTAAGCTTTTACGGTGCGCACGCTTTCACTAAGTGTCTATTCTTATCGCGGTGAATGACCCTTGCAGAGCGATTATACAATAAAGTAATAATCGGAGAAGTTATTGAGTTATTTCGTCACAGGTGAGATTTGTGAGGGCCGTCGCGGGCGCATTGTGCAGCGTTACACAAACACCGCGGCTGAGCAATCGTTTCACAATTGCGGGTCACCGACCGGCACCAATACCTAAATTAATTTTCTTTTCGGGTCTACGCCGCGTCGCTCATTGTTCGATCCGCTGCCTCCGATTTCGGCCGAATGAGCCGTTTGGTGACACCGAAATCGTATTGAAAGCAATCTCTAATCTATTTACTGAGCAGTCTCTATTCGGCAAAACGGTTGCCGTCTTCGTTGGCGTTTGTGCCTTTTTAATTCATTTTGCGAACCTCTTTCTATCACAATCACTATCCAATGTCATATTGTTCATTTATTTAGCTCCGTAGCTACTTCATTGCGCTAACAATGATGTTATTTCGATGAAGGATGCACTGATGACCTAAAAATATGTCAGAAGTGGCGATGGAACGTGAAATAGTAATTGATTTTTCTATGTAGTCAGCGTTTCGTATGCTTTGCCTACCTCATCAGGGAATACAGGAGTGATGCGTGATCTATGTATGATGTATGTCAGCACTGATGGAAGAACAACTCCGCCATTTATTTCTGTAAGATAATTATTTGTATTGTACAAAAAATATAAATTACTTGTGTCTTGACGTTCAGACGTGAGTATTTAAGTAGCCGTTGGTTCAAGACCTCGAAGATTAAGCATTATTCGCCTTTCCTTTCCAACGTTGGATGTCACACGGCCATTTACTGCCCTGTGTCATCACATCGCCTTGTTACGTACTGCAATCGATTTCTGGTAATAAACTGAAGCAATGAAAAGGTTTCGTTGATTAACAAATATAAAATTAATGCTGACCTGATCGTTTTAATCAATATTTAAGCGGATTTCGCTCGTCAGCGCGTTACACCCTGACATTGTGTGAGTGCTCGAGATAAAGGTATATTCACATTGCCAAAAGATTCTTGAGCAAGACTTGAATTCACGACGATTTGCCTTGGTACCTTTTTCAAGATGCAAGCATTGCTTTAACAAGATATTGCATGAAAACGTAAGTAACCGTGTGGTGTCGGGTTCTGAATAACACCTCTCCACTTCTTCCGTGGATGGCGTAAGAGGCGACTATTTTTCGATCCCATCGGCCATTTGCTCTTCGTGCAATGTGACCTGCTCTTTGCCACTTCAACTTGCTAATCCGGTGGGCTATATATTCTTTAGTTTGTCTACGGATCTTCTCATTTCTGATTCGATTACGCAGAGTCACCCCTAGCATAGCCCTCTCTATTGCTCGTTGAGCGACTTTGAGGTTTGAGATGAGGCCGATAGTTAAAGACCACGTTTCGGTGCCGTATCGACAAATCGCACGGTTCCACGAAAATGTATTCCGTATTCGCACTGTGAATGAAGCCCAACAATATAAGAGCGGCCATCGTATCTGTTTGGCGTTGCCCAAACACACGAACATGACATTTGGTATCTGTAACAAGGTTGCAACTCGTATTGAGGAATTACCATAAAGATCACTATTGTACGGTGGAATGAAGAGTTTTAATGCATTCGAATGCCGGGTGAAGGCCGGCACATATCGATCTATATGCATTCCGGCTTTGACTTAGTATGCAGTCCGAAGTTGAACCAATATTATAACAGTCCTGTTTTTATTTAAGCGGTTAAGTTTTAAATACTTCGATGGCCATAAACCGCATTTTTCGTTTCCTCTCTTAAAATCGGGTATTAGTTAAGGTAACTAAGCAACTTTTCTTCTCGAGTAGCGTCGGGTCGGATGTCATAAAAAACAACTAAGGTTACGGACTAGGTTTAGGTGCGCTTTAGGCGACAGGCTAGCAACCTGTCACTATTTCTTTCATCTAGTTATGGTTTTGGCTCGGTAGCTTTTCGGGTGTTCTATTTACGAACACAGGCATGATGTTTGTATGTATCTTTTTTTTTGACTTGCTTCGTATCATCATGCATCTCTTCAGTATTCACTGGCCAACAGAACATACCTTAGCGGTCCCCAGCGCGATAGTTTCGCTTCAGATTCCTGGTTGACCTTTTTTCGTCATAGCGGAAGACTGATCTCGAGTGGTACCCAGCGGTATGGCTGGAAATTATGCTTTCCCAGCTATTTGTCGGTTGCGTCGCAGCGGCCTACGTGATCCGTGCTTGCGACATTTTGACAATCCGTGCTGTTACGTAACGGTGCGCCGGTGACGCTGCGCATCGTTTGTTCATCGGCGACATGTCGGATGTATTCATATTTTAACCAACTTTCCTATTGACTTATCTAACTAGCCGTAATGACTTTCTGTTTAGTAACTTGGAACATTTGAGGTCTCCGGTGTTGTACTGAACCATTTGTTTTGAGACCATTTGTAATACAACGGTCTCGGTCAAGTGTTGATCACGTATATTTTTGGTCCCATAGCTAAAAATAAGCAAAATTTTATAAAGTTCCTCTAAACCGAACATTTTTTGTTTTAACCTCTCAAAGTATTTATTTATTTTGATGAAAAATCAAAAGCCTAAAATAAAACTACTTTCAATGGCAGCGTGTTGCTGCAGTTTTTATTAATGAGAATGTAATTAGGCGATTGGTAAAATTAAACTTTATAAAAGGGAACTAAAAATGTTGGAAAAAAAAAACAAAAAAACCGGTCAAATAGGAAATTCGCGGGGGCTCAAAACATTGGCCAAATTCTTAGATATAGTAGCAAAAACTGTTGCCCAAACACATAAAAAATATCTGATTTTCTATAAAAACCTAGCCTATTTTTTGGAAGCTAAGTGCATTTTTAAATGATTGTAATCAAGAGTTAGCTAGAAAACTTGATTGTAATACCACGAGATCTGTAGTTATTTTTGCATTGTTATCCTTTATATAATTACTTATCCAGCAAACAATTGCGTCAGTGTAATTACAATAAAGATTCCATAGAAGGAAAATGAAACTATTAGCAACCTCTGTTTATTTTATTGCGTTGTTCAAGGCGAGAAGTTTTTATTTCTTGGCAGCTAATGTCATCCAAGAACATCCGTATTGTGGCGAAAGATTTGAATTGCATCTAGATTTAAATCAAACCAATTTCATGAAAATTACTGGACATTTTTCCTTTACAGTCAACATCATTAGGTACTTGAGGATTTTACCAATTTTCGGTATACTTAAGAAACCGAGTAACAACTAAACGTGAGATTAGGAAAAATGTCTCTGCTACGGGTATTAGACCACAGACGGGTAGAGACAAATCAAAAATAATCTTTCAACTTTTATTTGTGATACAGAAACACAGATTATGTGTTTATTACTTTCATACATTAGCGTCTAGCATTTAAGCTATTAAGAAATATGCTAGAGGTGCCTAAGAAGGCTTCCGTAGTTGCTGTAAGAGATGACTAAGGAAATAGGTTATGGTATATTTTTGGCGAGATGCTGACAACCTGTCACTACCCGCCCACTTGAAACCTAGCGTTTCGTGTGCTCTGCCTACCCCATTTGGGAACACAGGCGTGATGTGTTTGAAAAAACAGGCTACTAAAGTACTTGTAAAGTGAGTACG
This sequence comes from Adoxophyes honmai, assembly GCA_005406045.1. Classification (NCBI taxonomy): domain Eukaryota; kingdom Metazoa; phylum Arthropoda; class Insecta; order Lepidoptera; family Tortricidae; genus Adoxophyes; species Adoxophyes honmai. The sequence goes on along the minus strand of BHDV01065312.1, from coordinate 46,630 downwards.
TACACACTCCTACGAACACCTCGTTCGCGCTCGAGCCCACCTATTGTTGCGGTTGCGTCCGCACCGACCCGTATACTCCAAAACAAACGGAGAAAGTAATGGACTATCATTTGATACGTAGTCACTTCGCTTCCTAACGCGATAATGACAGTTCTCTCCGTAATAAACAGTATAATGCTGGCTTTAAGGGATATTTCATTTGCATTTGTTGTATGTATTACGATGCGTGGCAGTGCGTTTTCACCTCGGTTTATATTGTTACCGGATGTTACGTGACGGGGAAGTCCCGTCCAATCAAAAGTATTAAAAAACAAATGGTGTTAAGGATGATAACTTATGTTAACAACATACTCATCAACGTAAGTAAAACTCCCTTTCAGGGTTACCGAAAAGCGGTAAAAATGGGACCCTATTACTAAGACTTCGCCGTCACTACGTCAGTAAAGTTGGCTCGATATTAATTAGTGGTAAACGGCAGGCATTTATTTTCCTAGTTAAAGTTACGAAACACTTCGAGTGTAAGTTCGACTCGCACTTAGCCGGTTTTTATTTTTTTTTTTAATTTAGCTAAAATCAACCGGCCTTTCTTTCAGTGCCTTGCTTATAAATTACGCACAAATCTCTAACTCGCAACGACTTTACAAAACCAGTTTTCAAAATTTGAATTTCGAACCGAACGTGGCTTTCGGCCATTTCGGAAAGTGCAAGTACGTTACGGCAATGAAACTCCGAGTTTGTTTAAAGAATGCGTTACATATGAGTCAATAACCATCGGACAAGTGAACTTGTTTCGCTGTTTCGAAGTCGTATTGTTGTGCAACCGGCCCGATTAGATTACCTTCTGCAGAGACGTTTCATAAAGCGATTGTTACTTTCGTTTTACTGGCGAGGCTTGGAGTTACATTTGACCCCGGAAAGGGATGGCTGTTTTCGGACTTGCCTGTGGGTTTGTTTGGATTTGGAGTCATATGTAAACGAAGCATATGGCAGCAATGTAAAAAGTATTGCGCGCACCAAGCAGAGTACAATGATGTTTTAAACTTTCGAGATTTCACTCATATTTATCAGGTTGAGGGACTTATCACATTATTTTTAATTTTTACAAGATTACTTGATTTATACTTTTTTTTATTAACTTAAACGGCACTTTACGTTAATCGAAAAAGAACACAATAATCAACGCAAACTTAACCAACCAGCTAAAACTACCAATAAAATGAACACTGAAAACGTATCACCTGTCTCCGAGACATCAACAGCTATGTTGATCCTTCCACAGATAGCCAAAAAAGAAAACTAATTGTATTTTGAGTTGCAATGAACATAGCACTGTCTACCACCTTCCGAACTTTGGTTTACTATAAGCACAAAGGCTGTCACTATTTCAAATATGTAAATCAATTAATATTTATCATTCATTTGTCATTACTTCATTACTGACACCGGCCAATCGGACTCTAGATCAGGGGTTCCCAAACTTTTCTTGGTCAGGGACCGTTTTAATATTAGTTTTGTTGGTAGGAACCACAATGGAGGTATAATCAAACAAATTATAGTAATCAAACTGAAGCTGTAATTAAAAATTATACAACAAATTGCTTTTTTACATCAAAATGACTTAAGTGAATTCGATTCAATGGCATCCTTGTATTTTCTGTATTATTGTAAGTTAATAAGTTGTTCCCAATTTTCTTCGGTAACTTCAATTTAAATTGATTTAGACCATATTTTGAGTTCCACGGACCACTGGTTGGGAACCACTGCTCTAGATTAATGTCAAAACTGTTGTCTTCAAGGTGGGCCGACACCAACAAACATATGTCTTACCCATTTGTCAAGTCACTAAAGGCTATAACAGTATGCGAATAAATTAGGTACTTGATTGAAATGGTTAACACAGTTTTTGTTTTGTTTAGATGAAAACGGAAATAATAGTAGCCTGAAATAAATAAAAAGAAATGGTAAACATGTCTCAAACGAGATCTGGCTCCCGCCTTGTAGAATCATAATCGTGATAAAAAATGTTAATAATGGTGATGTTTACTAATAAGGTCTAAAGTCGGCTGGAGTCAAAGTGGAAGTATGTAAAGGCACAGATCAGAACGATTTTAATTAAAAAAAAAACACAGTTGGATCCAGCAATAAAAAAAACAACATTCTGGTTTTTAGTCACAAAAACTTAATATCAATATTCGATACTGTACTATGAAGAATAACAGTTAATATATCTGAAAGCTGAAGCTGATACCTTGATTATGGTTAAAGAACTTTATTTCTCAAAAGAAATTATTAGATAGTAAGTACATTTCACTTAATGAGAATTTACTAAACTCACTACTAAATACAAAGTTACTTACCTTGAGACGCATATAATTTAATAAACATAAACCTGAACATTTTAGTAAATAATACGAATAATTAAGACTTAATAATACATTAATTTGTTCAAATTAATTTAAATGTTTATCTATGTAGTACTTGACATTAAGTTCTCATAGTAAACCATTATAAAAATAGCTATACTTACTGCAATGTTATGAAAAGGTATGCATTTGTGTGACTTAACAAAAGGAAGAATAAAATTGAATTCATGTGCGATCAGCTGTTTGTAATTAAAACATAATCGACGAAACTTGAATACCCGCGTTGTGAATAAGACATGATATCCATTTGATAATCACGTTATAATATTATCGAATCATCATTAAACTGACCTTGTGTCATTTTATTTTGCATGGCACGGACGACAATAGTGCGGTCAAGATGTCAAGGTGTCGCGGTACGCGGAAACAATAGTCGCCTCTAATGTTTGTGTGGGTAAGTTGAAAATTCTGTGATTGACTTTTGTGGGTACAAAGCATTTATTGCTGGAGGAAACAAGGTTTCCCATCTACCTATGTATAGGTAGGTACAATTGGAAAAGTTGGAAAAGTTACTTATTTAATGAATATACATACATCACGCCTGTATTTCCAAATGTATTAATGACTTATAACTTATAATGTGTACAATTTTTTTCAAATTCAAATATATTTTTTAGTAATTGATGCTTACTAAAGTCTTTGCTCTAACTGCATCAGTTATAATCTCGGTCTTTTTTAGTATTCAAAATATTTTATATTTTCTTTTTGTGTGTTAAATTTTACTAAATCAATTCGTTAGTTATCACCCTCCAAATCATACATTTAACTGTGAAAATTACAAAGTGTCAGAAATCACTGATCTCCCCGTACGTACTTTATGGATGCCCTCCATCTGAGTGCATCACATTTGGATTATTTCATTCATTCATCATATTCTCACGCCTGTATTCCCAAGAGGGGTAGGCAGAGCACATGAATTCAAAACGACGAGCACACGAATTTGGATTATTTATAGATACATAAAGCACATTGATAAGTTTGAACCTAGTCCAGCACTAGCCTTAGGAATTTGACACAATAATGTAGAAAAGGTAGTGGCTATAGTAGTAAAGGTAGTAGTCACTAACCTTTTCTACATCTAGGAACATAATATAAAGCGAAGATAAAAAGACCAACTCCGTCTAAAGTGCTTTGTGGAGAGTATTGAGGAGATGAAGCCAAGTTCACTCGTAGACAGTAAACTAGCAACGTAGCGACTCGCCTATTAGTCGCTGAAAGCATTCCACGCGTTCCAATACTCGATGTTAGGGCTGCTAGCGCCATGACTTGTTCAGATCTAACCTACAAATAATTAGCGCCATCTATTTGATTCTACATTATTACGCACAATTTTGACACTTGATAGTCGCTTTAGAAGTACGTTTGACTTTAGACTACTGATCAGTATCTCTAGCACTAGTAATCAAAGTAATTACATTTAAATTTCGAATAAACTGAAACAAAATATTTAAAATTTGGAACACAAGATCGCCGCGGTACGGGCCTATGACGCTGATGCTCAATTGTTTGTGGAATTCTGCATATCCGTAATTTTAGCCATTCTTTGTAAGTCGTTTAAATGTTATCTTTGAATATTTCTTCAAATTATTACATGAATGTAGATAAGCTAAAATACTCGTGATTCTCTATGAAATTCACCCTTAATACATTACATTAACCACACTAGTAAATTAATACCTGCATTATCTGCAGTAGTTACATAATTAACTAGTACATGCGGAGTAAATATTTGCTTACTTGAAGATTCAAATACTGTTATAGCGCTGATTAGTCATTATTAATAAGGTCAAGGTTAGTAAATACAACTGTCACCGGTTCTTCAAATTACTGTGACGTTTTCATTCTATCGTAAACTAATATTTGTTGACTATTCACTTTGATAACAACTAAGCAAACATGTCTAGCTTCATTGCTAGGCTTGGGTGTCGTATCAGAATTGGAGAAAAATCCTTTAATGAATTTTGTTTTCGATTTCTATTCCAGTAAATGTAGATCAATTTTGTTAGGTAATACCTATTTAATGTGCCTATTTGTATTGTAGAAATAATGTGGAAGTCTTGTCAAAACACAAACATTTAGTTCGACAACCCTAGTGTTGCAAGGAGAATTATTGCAGATCTATCAAGAGGACGCACAGGTAAGATGTCGAGTAATCTCATTGCCTTGTTTCTAATCTATTGAAACCTCAACCATGGTTTATTGACGCTTTTAGAAGAGATTATTGGGTTTGTTATAAGCAGCTATAGAGGCTACAAATATGTATTTTATAATAAAGGGCTTCTAAAGTACCAAAATATCGCAGCTTTGAGTTATTGAAAAAGAAAACAAATTCAAAGAAAAAAGGTCCAAGGTGCTAAAGCCTATTTAATTCCCAATTGTCTTAAGTCCGTAGGATAAGATAAAAAGCTTAACATTTCTTGGTAAGAAAAAAAAAAAGTTTTTTAGACGAAAAAAAAAACACTTTGAGAGCCAGAGCTACTTTTACATTACAGTAGCACCAAAGATCCAGTAAATAAATTAATTTAGAACATTCTATTTACAGCGTAAGAAGCCAAGACGAACAAGATAAATGACATTGATTTAAAGTTATTTTAAAATAAGAAGTCGCATTTTTCGCGACTCCCAAAGTTGCTCGAATTATTATTGCGTTCTTCAAGAGAGAGTTTTAAAGTGTTGACTTGTTGAATAAAACTGACTTGGACAATAGATGACATTGAAACTTCAACTTTTCTGACTGCAAATGTAAACACTAAAATCGCAGCTAAATTTAGAAAACATTAGCTAAGCCCAAGAAAGCATCGTGTGGCAATCGCAGTTGATCATAAAGTCTACTGAAATACCTTCGGTCACGAGCGAAGCCGGCCCTTATTACATAACGAAGGCAATGATTGCTATCGCCATCGACTGATTGAGTGTCAAAGTGTCAAATGAACATCAACGTGCAATAAATAATTAGATCTTGAGGGTACTGAGATTGGACTATAATCGTTCGATGTTGGTTATGCTTAGTCATTTTGGTACTACATAACTATTTGCAAATGGCGGTAGTTGAGCCATTACACGCAGAAGCGTCTATTTTCTCGCTGTTTAGAGTACCTATCTATAGTAAATAAGACGTAAATCTACTTGGTCTACTTGTTTCTCGCTTGTAGTTTGCAAGGTAACACAGCATTATTAAAAAAAAACGAATAGAGAGAGATCCAGGTATTAATGGCGCGATCAGTATCAAGCACAACAATAAAATTTATAACTTAGCCTACTGTACACGATAAATATCGATATTTACGATGTTTTTCTAGTGAGAAGAAACCGTATTTGCCCGTTAGCATGGTATAAATAGATCCATAATGTTTATGAATTACAGTATCATTCTACATTCGCTTAAAAAAAAGGAATAATTCCCATCCCGATAAAAGCGTCTCGACAAGAGCACAAACAAATGAACGTCAGTTCACATGCGTGTGATATCGACTGTGGAGCTGTCAATTGAAAGCGATAAGGAGCGTTTACACAATCTGACAGTTACCGCAACTGGCCTAACATGCCAGTAAGGCGTATAGTTCGCACACACACGTTTGAAAGGCTATATCGTATGTTCCGTTTCACAGGATCGTTCTCGCGACTTCGGTAATAGGTAGTAGTAACAGAACTTGCATTCAGAGGTGGCGGTTATTCAAATCAACCGCAAAATATTTTAAATGCGTCAACGTGGCAAACGCCAGTTGCTAGGCAACAAGAACTGCCTTGTACACTGAAAAAATGGAGAGGTGTGTTCCATTGAAATTATGTAACTTGTTCAGAACATTTTTGTAGCAATTTTGTATTTATTACATCGTGCTCTTAAAATTCAATCTTGTGTAGTGTCGGGATAGAATAAAACTTCTCCATTTCTTCCGTAGATGTCGTAAGAGGCAACTAAGGAAATAGGTTAAGGTATGCTTTAGGCGACAGGCTAGCAATCTGTCACTATATTACTACCTCTTCCATGTGTTCAAACCTAAAATTAAGCTTAAAATGGCTGCGAAGCGTGAAATAGTCATAATGTTTGTCTACGTCACGTTTCGTGTGCTCTGCCTAACCAATTTGGGAATTTGTGTTTGTATGTATGTCTTCAAGTAATACGGTGGTGATAGAACCTAGCATGCTAGGGGGATTCCGTGGAAAAACGTCATTGGTTCGCGTCGCCGGCGCCCGCGCTGCGTCCCCGCCATTTGCATGTTGAGGCTGCCCTAACGTGCTGACGTTAAAAAATAATTAGGTATTTTACAAGGTGCTTAGCCTTTCTTGAAAGTAAAAGTTAATAAAAACTTTTATTACCACGTGTGTTGTAATTAAAACGACTGCTACACTGGCGTCTTTTTGTTTCCGTTGAATTTACTTCCCTAGTTTACTTTTTATGTAGTTGTAATTACCTATTGTATTAAATGTTTACTTAAAAAGTATCGTCTTTTATAAAACACTCAATAATAAAATAAAAATAAGGAAAAACAATTGGAACAAAACAATTGTATACAAAATTACGATTAGGTACTTCCGTAAATGACAAACAAACAGACTGAATTTGAATGTAGTTTAGTTCCATTCGTATAGTCATTCATCACAAAAAAGAAGAGGAAAAGTCATGTAGGTAATAGGTGTAGCCTTTTTGAGTAAAAAATTGTACAGATCTGGTAAATGAGATATCGAAGCTGAATATACTGAATACACAAACAAACGGCTCTTATTCTGTTATTCCTTTAGTTAATTGTGAAATATATATTTCGAAAATACGGTGTCATTTAAAGACATCGAGTTAACGTAAGAGTTGTTCAACCTTTACTTACCGTTCCGTTCGACATCTGCATAGCTTGCTCCGTCCTCATTAGTTGTCCGTTAGCCCGACCCGGCGCCAACGGGATCGCGGCCGACCTCGTAGGGACCGAACTAGACTGAACTGGAACCTTGTTTCTGTAACTACATTAGTTTAACATCAATACTACAATTTTCATTAAGTAAACAAGTAAAATTATAGTTGCTAACCAACGATCGTCAGTCATTTTTAGGAACGCCGCATTTTCGTTTGAATTTGGAACGGTTGCGATCGTCGAGCGGTCAGTTTTTTTATTCGTTCCAAGTGATACTGGCTGAAACGATTGAAACTAGTCAGTTCGCTATTGTTTGAACTTCGAATGTATTCATTCGAAAGATATCATATTCTTGTTTTTCTTCGTTTAAAATGTCACATGTTCCTTGCAGTCATTTAGTTTGCGAAAGCTTCGTGACTCGCAGTTTCAAAATTCAAGATGGAATTAATGGTCACTTAAGCAAGTCTACACACGTGGTATGGAGTAAATGTCAGCCGCAAACCGTCATTCAATTCCTCACAGCTCGGACATGCAAAAGTGCTACAAATACCAGACTTATAACAAGCCCTGGAGGTCAAAGGCTTTCTCCCGTTATTTACCACTATTGGGGGAAGGGAGCACGAAAGAGGGGGAGGCACGCGCGAATAGAAAGTACCAGAGCCATTGTTTTCTTCATTACGACACTTATATTTATCAACTGTCACTTCACGTTCACTTATTGCATTTTTTATGCAAATTAAAGACTACGGATATCGAAGTTCACATTTCCGATGAGAGTTGTTTACGTACCTACGTTTGGTGACTTCAATGACTTGATACTTAAACAATTATTGAAAATTATTTCTCATTACGAAATAAAAGTAAGATGTTTAATTGCTCAATCAAATTTATGTTTTTCCAACCGCGTTTAGATCAAAAGAGCACTTTTGACCATGGAAATATATCATACTTAAAAATGTCGACTCTTTCCGACGATTTAAAAAGATCGCGCGCAAAACGATTAAAATTGGTACCAGTCAGACTCACCCCCTTCTCACCCCACCGCCTTTCACCTCTTCCCCGCGCCAACTCCGAACTCAACCTCTAACCTGCACAGAGCCAGTACTAGCATTAACATTTGTTGGTCACATACGGCCGACGGACCGTGACTGGATTCTCGACGCATCATTCTTGCCAAACGGATCGGGTCAATTTTTTTGTCCGCATGGGAAAGATGCAAATGAGCTGCCTCGCTATTTCTTTGTTTGATTTCGTGAAAGTTTACACGATCGGCTAGGAAACGCGGCCGAAGAACGGCCCGATGTGAACGCCATTTTTATGTAATTGTTACGTCGCAAGAGTTGCGTGGCGCGAGTTGCGAACGGTGAGCGAGTGAAGTTCTCTATCGCAGTAATACGTGCAAGTCGTATCGCACGCGAGATGACTACCTGTCACTTTCTGACGTCCTTGGTTAGACAGTGACAGGTATAGTAGCGCATCTCAACTTGCGCCCTATCGTGCGGAGCCGGCAGGTATGCTCAAATGTCAATAACGACTTGATTTCCCATATACAGCAGACTTTAGTAACTTTACGTACAAATTTGAAAGTCAGATGGTCGCAATTTTATAGAATAATTAGTGTCGTCGTGGTTATTAGTTATAAATAAAACGTACCTAATATGAGCAAGTAATGTACATTGTGTTCACCTAGTGCAATGCCTACAGCAAGCTTAATTTCATTACGTGAAGTGGGTGAGCGTTTTTAACTGAACATAAGTAGGTACTAGAAATACTATTGATGCCAGTTTTATTTCGCATGTGAAAGAAAGAGTTGTTAATAACATTAATGTAAATGTATCAAAACCAGCCGATATCTTACACCTTGTACCACAAAATCACAAGCACAATTTACGGAGGGGAACGCCCTTAGCATCAGCTGCACTCGGGTCAGTTTTGATTTTTGTACATTTAAGGGGAATCGGAAATTAAAACCTGTTATTAAAATCACTATTGTTGTCACGCGGAACCGCCTCAACAGCTGGCCAACTGCTAGTTACATCGAAACTGTGTCGACGAAAAGCACAAGTCGTAAGACTTATTGCTGGTTATGTAATGTTTATTATGTTTAGACTGAGTTATGAGCGGGCGATGTCGCGACCTCTATTGTCTTAAACCTCTTTTATGAAGCTTCCTCTATGCTTGGAAGAGGTCACATTAACGAGGGCCTCGACTCGAAACAACTTATGAGGCTGTCAAAGGTAAAGTTTCCAAATTGAGTCGTTATTTCACGATGTGTCTTTCAGAAAGATTCAGATGGCGCTGTAGCGGATTCTTCACATGTTTTAAAAAAACAAACTCGTGTCTGCATAAAACTCTGTAGAAAAAATAAGTAAGTTATGGAGCCAAGAAAATTCATGTATCAGTGAAAGCAACGTGTTGCATGCAAGTTTTCACGCCATCAGGTCCTGAACTGCAAACAGAGCGGTACCGAGGCACGATCGCCCACACCACGCACCCATTATCTTCAAATTCTTCAAGCAACTTTACATGACACGTAAGTCTATTCGTACAAGCATGCATCTCTTGTATCTAAGGAACTTGTAATCTGAAAATTGACGGAGTTTGGCACTTTCATAACTTTCCATCCTTGGTCACAGCATATTTCCTCAATCCGCTATAAGTAAACAAATAAACCAACTGAAATAACCGGGGCGACTTTCATAACGCGGAATCGTGTCACAATACCCTGCTATTTCCCAAGTCTGTAGAAATTTAGTTAAGAGGTGGCTCTATGAAAAAGGAGCAGCAATTAATCGAGCATCGCCGCTGCGCTTGCGTCACTGGTGAGCGTGCTCTCGATCTAAGGCTGCATTATTTACTTGTTTACTCAGGTACTAATTTTATTATTTTACGCTGAGACGTCGATTGTTATGCTATGTCCATCTTTGCGTGGATAATTAGACAAATATATCAATAGATTTTTTTAAAGATTTTGCCATTTGCCAACATTGACGGTAGATTCAACCAAATGAGAATAAAAATTAAGTCTTGGACTAAATCACTCTTTACTTGCGATGCGAGTAAATAATTTTTATCACGAAAAATCGGGTAAGAGAGCCTTGATTTTATTCTCTTTTCGTTTTATCGATCCTGGATCAACTTCTAGTAATTATGATACAATTAAGAAAGTGTAGTGAAAACTTATTTACACATGCTAGGTAAAAGTAAATCTTGTTTAGTGCTATAAAAGTGCCAGTGCAGTTTCGTGTGCTCAGCCTACCCCTTTTGGGAACATTGGCATGAGTGTATGTATGTATGTATGTATGTATGTTTTTATACGTCTTATCTAGATATAAAATATTTAGATGGATATCTGCCAGATAATTGAATTAATATGAAAAGGCAAAGCAAGATTTATTAAATGCAGAACTTTCCGTAACCTCACTACGCGTCCACCTTTTAAATTATTTTAAGCTAACAAGGTACCTAAGGCTGTTAATTCTCAGCAGAATCGCTAATCGCTACGCGCAACCAATAATACATCCTTCCAATCGCCCCGCCCACTTTACAAAAATGCAGATCTACTCCGTCCATTCTACTGACATTACATCTTTATCAAGAATAGCCACTATAAATCTTGGCAGATGGCCGCTGGACCGTTAAGGTATTTAAGACTAATTTAGTTCAACTGTAGTAGAAAACACTAGTAGGTCATGGCATTCTGTTAAAGGAGAATCTCGCGGTGGGCGATTACATTGAATTAAATGATCTGTTCTAATCCAATTTGTTTTATGCAATATCTCAAATTGTTTGCCTTTACCTAAGCGGTGCTTCGCGAGTTGACCCAGATAGATTACGAGATGGCGTAGTCCCGCTGAACTGTGAAAAATGAAATATTAACAGCGTATAAACGACATTTACTTCTTATTTTATTTTATTCATTTGTTTAGTTGCTCTCCTTACAGGTCCTCAATGCAATAGTGCCATTATCACAAGTCACCATCACAAATATACGTCTACGACTAGTACTTTTGCATGATTTAGTTGTTAAAAAATGTGGCCCACGCAAATATATGCATTAAAAAGGTGCCATCAATGATGGTATGAAAATATTATGTGATACGAATTATTATTTTTAGTAGCATTTTGAGGATGTTTTACTGTAGCTACTCTTTTCGTCTCTTAAGTTAGGTTTCATCTACGTAAAAAATTGTTTGTAAAATGTTTGTATTACGCGTTTTATTCCCCAATAAATTGTTTATTTACTTACTTAGAGCTAATAAACAAGAGTAAAGCCAAGTACTTATCTACATCTCGCCAAACTCAAGCCTAGCCGCTTCCGAGCACATCGCAATTCGACCTTAGGTAAATAAAACATGCTTTTATGTAATTACACTAATGTATTAGCGTAGTTTATTGGTTAATCTTGAAATGGAGCGGTTCATAGGTTAGAAATGCGAAGGTAAGTACGAATATAACGATGACCTGCCCTGCCGGGGCCCTGACCCATATTCCGGGCGCATCCTTGTACCGTAGGCGCGGGGAATAACTAGATCCAGCGACGTTCTTTTGGTGTACATAAATTATGACTTAATGACATAAAAAACCGGCCAAGTGCGAGCCGGACTCACGCAGAAAGGGTTCCGTACCATTGACTAGGTAAATGCAAGGTAAATTACGGTTTATGATGTATTAAAAAATCTGACAAAAACATGTTTGTTGTATAGGAACACACCTTAATAATTATTATTATTTTCTTTTTAGTACTTGTTGTTGTAGTGATGATACAAACACATAATCTGAGAAAATTTTAATTGCCTACTGCCTACTTACTGTTCTTGAGATACAGCTCGCAGAATGGTGAATGGTGATCACTAAAAACGGCCAAAATATCACGTTTTTTTCATGAGAGCACCCCTTAATTACTATTATTATTTCGATTTTAGTATTTGTTGTTATAGCGGCTACAGAAATACATCATTTGTGAAAATTTCAATTGCCTAGCTCTTACGATTATTGAGATACAGCCTGGTGACAGGCGGACAGGCAGACGGACAGATGGACAGGGCGGACAGACGGACAGTAAAGTCTTACCCGTTTGTCAACAATCTGCAGGCAGCGAATCCTTCAGTACTTTGGACACGTTGCCCGACGCCACCCAGATAATCTGGAGAAACTAATTGTTGTCGGGCAGATTGAAGGAAACAGGGGCAGGGGAAGATCGCCCACACGATGGACCGACACCGTGAAGGAAGTCTGCCGAGCAAACCTACAGGCATCGATCCGAAGAGCCGCAGATAGAGTGGAATGGAGAGCTCTAGTGAAACGGGTTACTAACTGCTGTCGCGACCCTCAGACATGAGGAATCGAGGAAGAAAGAAGGAAGGAAGTGATCGCTAGGTAGAGTAGCTTACAAATATGGTGCATCGGAAACCTCCTACGAAAATAATTTGAAGCATTGAGATTTTTTTTCAAGATGTAGTTACTCCGTTTATTTTGTAGTGTATCATAGTGTAGTATGGTGTCTCTAACCACTAGGTTTCCGGCCGTCAAATAACGATACAAGGACCACAGTGTATACAGTAAACAAATCTAACGTGTTCTCTACATGTTTGTATACACAATTACGCCGTACTGATGTACCGAGCTTGCGGTCAACCTTATTGTGCATCGATTATTTGATAAATTTCATTGTTATCAACATAATAGGGTGGCACGTGAACACGTGAGCGGTATCAGTCCATCGTGTTATCGCTGTGGCCACCACTTGCGGTCTAACAAGGACACATTCCTAATAGGCAACTGAAATAAATATTTGTTTTGGTCTGAGATAAGGAAATAGGTACCTTGACGTTCTATTCTTGCCGGACCATTTGCGCAGTTTGGTCTCACAAGTTTTGTGATATTTTATACATGTGTATCAGTTAAAACGTCGTCAAGCTTATTTTTTAAGGTCAAGAAATATCCTGTGGACCTTTTAATTGTTAAGTTTTCATCGTTTTAGTAATAACGGCATTGCAAAAAAATCTTTATGTCTTTGGATACATTTGGTAGATACCTTTTCGTGCTGTAGTGGCTTATCTCAGTTTTGATTTAGTTATGTCTTTAATTTGAAATTTAATTCTTTCTATTATGATGGTAAGTATTTAATTTTTTTCTTGCGAGATGACGATACGTAATTTTTATACGCAGACAAACACTAAATTAAAGATCCATTGATATTATACATAGTGAAGTTATATTTCGCAAGGCTCTTGATGTGTGAATCAACAAGTCGATGTTTTCATTATTTTTATTTTCACTATACATACAAAACATTTCATTTCCAGTCGTTATTTCGGTGTTTACTCGCTCATTCCTCTTTATTCTCATTTTCAGAGCGTCTTCATACTGTATTTTACTTTTACGACAAGGACTTATCGCCATAAAACGAACATGTTGTCACATTACTCCGGATAATCATATCTCCGCTCCATATGAATTATCAGAAGCGCTCAGCCGGTCAAACTATTATTGAATATCAATACCATACGCAAAGTACTTACCTGTTCTAAATTGATTTGAGTTCTGTCATAAACATAAGGTAAACGTACCAATGCTCGACGCCTCAAAGCCCAGTAAACGACACCCATCTGTCACCTGTCTTACTATGACATAAGGTTGCAAGTGCCGTGTATTGGGTCAGTGTCGAGCACAGGGACGTTTACCTTACGTTTTATTTGATGAAGTCTCAATTAAATTGTCACTAATGTCGATATTGAAAGATCTTCAAACAAGTTGTGCATAGGTGTAATACAAGCCACGCAGGGTTATCAGCAATGCGCCACTGGAAAAACCAGTCTTACGTATTCGGTAGAATAAGGGCATAGTTGCGGTTTTTATAATTATTCTTGTACCTTTATTCCTTCAATGAAGGAAAGTTTTTTGCCCTTTTTGCGAATATTAACTAATGTTCCCATTTTTGGTCAAGTGCCTACAACGATTTATCTTGTTTAGGTAACATACAACATACCTATATGCGTCTGTGATTCGCTGCGGTTATGAAATGAAAGAACCGAGATGTGCCCCACTCGGACAAGAAACATGGTTTCATTCTATGCATTTTCGGCGTTTTTCAACAGCAGCATGTGCGGGATCTGTGTTATCAGTTACGTTACCACTGGTTACCCTATGTCGGTGTGTGTAGTAAAGTAAATCTTCTAGGTTTCGCGTGATTTTTTCAACATAATAAACTTTAGAAAAAAAAATGTACGAGATAGGTAGGTATAACGATGGTGAAAATAGCTTCAAAACTTGTTCGATACTTTTTTAATTTATCAAGTTAAAAGGCAGTCAGACTATCGCAACGGGGGACTCTGTTTTACAAATATGTAGCGATACTGCTACTGAAGTTTGAGAGTATACATTTAATAATTACCCAACTTGCTAGCAATTTGTTGTTCCGCGGGATAGTTCGCTGCACTAGGATGGGATTGTGTAACTTATACAATGTTAGAGCTTATTTTATGGGCGATCTCGTAAATTCTGGCGTACGCTTTGATTTCAGCCGTTACGAGACCACCCATACATTGAAATAAAGCATTCATTTACGCCGCGGCTTTACAAGTAATAAATAACAGGGTAATAAAGTACGTGAGAAACAAAGTTTAATGCGTGAAGATCATTGGGAATTATTAGCAGCCAAGGTGGCGCTGCGCGTGCCAGCGACAACCTTGCGAATTAGACTAGACTAGAGATGTTACGTCGGAAGTTCTGATTGTTATCACACCTCCGATTTCGACCCCGGTTCCGATTCTTTTGACGGCCGGATAGCCCAGTGGTTGTAGAATCTGACATTGAAGCTTTAGGTCCTGGTTTGGTTCCCGGTCGGGACAGATGCTTGTATGATGAATACGAATGTTTGTTCTCGAGTCTGGGATATTTATCTATAAAAGTAAGATTTTCAGTGGTCTAGTGTGGCCATTAAATTGCCTATTTTGGGATTAGGTGATTGGTGTAAATTGTTCAATAATATTGATACATATTATTATTTAAATCAGAGATTTCGGTCGAAGGTCACCCAGGACTTTCACCTAGATTTGCTAGTGATACCATAGGTATGCCACTTATAAATCCGGTAAGTAAGACTTGAAAAGACTCCGATTTCAGTTCAAATAAAATCATCCGTTACATCCCTAGACTTCCTTGTGCCGGACAGACGGATGTCTCTGCTAATCGGATGCCTATAGCGGTATGCATAATGGCCTGTTGATATTGATTATGCGTACATACGCACGCAGGAATTTTAATTGTGTTAGGTTTGCAGATGCGGTCGGAATTTGGATATAGATTAGGTTAGGTTTAGAAGTTCGATTGCATGTTTATCTACAGGTATCGTATATATTTACTGATGTGATTGTGTGTTAAAATGGCTTATAGTATCAACATTTTAGAGAAATCGGCTATTAACCAATTTACGTCCAGTAATAGGACCATACTATGACGATATTTTTCATCTTTAAAAAATATTTCTTCATTTTTCTGTCAACATCAACTTTGAGAAAAAAAAACATTTCGAAGATTATAATATATATGTATTTATTCTATTGAGACTAGTGGTGGTATTCTCTAACGTAACAAACTAAACTCGTCGACTAGCTCAACGTCGAGGTGTCAAAATTAGCTGTCATATTATACAATCGACGTCGAGCTGTTACATTTTCTATACAATACCTATGACAGCTAATTTTGACACCTCGACGTCGAGCTCGTCGACGAGTTAAGTTTTCTACGTTAGAGACCAAGGGCGCTTGTGCACTACCATGAATTTTACGGTCCGGCTTTTTAATTGAGGTCTTGTCTCGCTTGCCGTGTGGTGCCGGGTTAGAATAGCACCTCCCCCTTTCTTCCCGTGGGTGTCGTAAGAGTCGACTCTGGGAAAGGGTTAGTGTATTGTGGGCGATGGGCTAGCAACCTGTCACCGCGATATCACGTTTAACCATCTGGTTACCCTGAATTTGCTAAACGTGGCACTGAATTTTTGAATTCATGTGCTCTGCCTACCCCTCTCGGGAATACAGGCGTGAGAATATGTATGTATGTATGTATGTATGTCTCGCTTGCTCTTGCATGAAATAGTATTGACGTGAGCGGGACGGCGCGACAGACCTTAAAAAACCGGACGGCCGGACCGGAAAATTCATGGTAGTGCACAAGCGCCCAACATCACAGCTGGCTTAAATTATCTACATCTTTTAAAACCAGCAACACTTTTATTTTCACAGTATATATACCTATACAGAATATTGTCAGACTACAAAAATAAGGAAGTGTACTTTCATTGACCTTGTCAATGGTGACCCGCTAGCGAGTCCGACTAGAGTCTTGTCTAGTTACTAGACACAAACCATAGCGGAGTACCTAAGTCCAACGGCTCCAGTTGACTTTAAAATAATATAAAGTAGAGAGTTTCATTAAAACGGCCGCGCAGGGGCAGTGGAATTGATCGAACAATCAAGCGTGAGCTCATCTGCCCGCAGAAACAATGCCGCGGTTCTCACGCCGCGGCTCCCACACTGTTTAGTACTGATTGATTGTAACGGGGATTGTATTTATACATTTTTAGGGTCCCTGGGTAAGCAGGAGCGTTCTATGAACGGCCTTAGCTAAGGCCAGTGAAGGAATAAACAGTTGAAGATCTAGCTGGAAGTTATAGCATGCACCGCTCTAAGGGTATGTTCATGGCAGTGGCGTAGCTACCTAGGGGGTATGCGGGGCAGTGCCCCGGGGCCCTTAAGCTCAGGGGGCCCTCGAATCCTTACCAGAAATATCGATCAAACTGAACTTTTGGAAATTTCTCCCATTTTTAAATCAAATATGACAGGTTGCAACTCCACTTTAATCATTACAACTCAATTGATAGAAATTCGAAAGTTATGCCTAAGTTATTTCCCTAAATAACCTAAATTCTTTCTGTTGGTTGTCAGTATTGTCCATTTGACGGATCATGTTCGTTTTAGTTTTCATCGATGTGAGTTTTATTGTATTTTTTGTTCTTTTGTACTGGTAGTAGTAATAGTGGTTCAATTTTACTTGATTTTGCCACTCATTTTAATGTCCGTTAAGGCAATAATCGGTTTAGTAGGCAGTGGGGCCCCATTTTTAATTTGCTCCAGGGCCCTTGGTTACCTAGCTACGCCACTGGTTCATGGTTGCTTGATCTGGGGAATTCTAGTTTAATACATACATCACGCCTGTATTCCCAAACGGGGTAGGCAGAGCACACGAAATGCTACATAGACAAAACCATGACCATTTCACGTTTCGTGGCCACATCTAGTTTTTTTGAGTTTTGAGTTGGCAGGTATAAATAGTTACAGGTTGCTAGCCCGTCGCCTGAAATATACCTTAACCTAATTCCTTAGTCGCTTCTTACGACATCCACGGACGGAATGGAGAGGTGTTATTCTAAATCCGTCATCATATACTTAGTTTAATAGTCACGATGATTTTATTTGGACATGTAAATTACAGAATTAGTAATGTAAAAAGGTATCCCACTTAGGGTCAATTCCCACCAAAAGAGCAGCGCAGCGCGGCGTAGCGCAGCGACCCGCTCCGTGGAATGAGAATTTCAACTTTATTTTCATTACAATAAGACTTATTATCGCATGAGAAACTCTACCGATGCGGGCGCATGCCCGTGTATTCATGGTAATAACAACGCATTCCATAAACGAAGCCGTGCGACTGCGCGAGCCTTCGCAGGAATGTCCGAGGATGCTCGAGCAGTCGCGACGGCCGCTGTCAATACATATGTCAATATGTCAATAATTATGTAAATTCCAGCGACTTCCTACGCATTCCAGCGGCTTCTCGAACAGTCGCAGGAATCGTCGCGCATTCTCCACGGAGCGGGTCGCTGCGCTACGCCGCGCTGCGCTGCTCTTTTGGTGGGAATTGACCCTTATTCGTATAATATTGGCAAACAACGCCGTAAAGATTTATCAAAGACTTGTTTCATGTAACTAGACAACAGTAAAAGTACAGATGGAAAATAGGAAACATGATTGCAGGCTTGTTACTCATCATCATCATCATCAGCCTATATACGTCCCACTGCAGGGCACAGGCCTCCTCTCAGTGTGAGAGGGCTTGGGCTATAGTTCCCACGCGGGCCCAGTGCGGATTGGGAACTTCACACACAACGTTAAATTTCTTCGTCGCTGTGTGTAGGTTTCCTCACGATGTTTTCCTTCACCGAATAGCTCGTGATAAATATCAAATTCGATATCGCACATAAATTCCGAAAAATTCAGAGGTGCGAGCCCGGGGTTTGAACCCACGACCCTCTGCTTGAGAGGCCGAACCGCTGGGCTACCACGGCTTTTGTTTTGGCTTGTTACTCACTAGCGTTTATTTCACAGATAATTCAGCAAAGGTATTAACGTGGTATTTCGTTCCTACTTCTAATTATTAAGGGCCGTTCTCCAGCTGTACGATTTTTCGTGTTCTCAAGTTCAAGTGCCTGTGAAATCCAAATTTTAACAGATAACCTTATAAAAAAAATATCTTACGTAATTCATACTTTATTCTGCTCAAAATAAGTCTAACAATAGTATATTCTTGTTATTAAATGCGCGAAACAAAAATCTAAAGTCAGTGGAGTCCACATTTTCGCCTTGTCCCACCTCCAAAATTTGTTAGTTGATTACATATACTTCGAAAACTAAACGCGGAAACTATAAGTTTTTGTTGTTCACAGCAAGCCAATTACATGATAAATTAAATCCTATTGCCTAAATAATTATTTTTACGTTGGTTTATTTTTAAAGCCATTTTTAAAAAGTGTCCCGAGTTTTGCGTCTTGACCAAATTCGGCCATAAAACGCGTCGTACTGCTCAAACGCATACTCCGAGAGACATCCTCGATACGTTCCTAGAAAGAGTATGTCACGCCGCGACGGCTAAACAGTGTGAATCTGTGATTTATTGTGTCGTAACCGAATCACGTAGGAAAGAAAACAACACGAATTTTTTGTCACAGTTAAAAGTGATTACCATATTATTTTTTTCTCGCATGTTTTGTTAATATATTTAACTCAGATTATTTTGACATATTAAACAGTGTTATAACTACTTACACAAAAAATATTGAGTTTTTATCAATAACCGTTTTGAAGTAATTAATTAAAAACTAAATTGCTCACGTGATTACCGCGACGGTGATTACCGTAATTTGAGTGATCTCCGCGGTTTTATAGACGTGGTAATAACTATATTGGTCATTTATTGAGTTATCACTGTAAAATATATAAGTTTTAAATAATGCTTCCCTTGATTAAGAATATTACTCTGCGCAACATAAAAAAAATATATACCTAATAAAAAAATAATAATTTCACGTTTCTTTTTTTTATCAATGGTTATCATTAATTAAAATGATTATACTATTACTTAAGATGTTTATAATTCAAGGCTATAAATGTATAGCATAAAAAGTCTAGTGATATCTATCAATAAACATGATTTCATGCCAATATTGTTTGCTTGGGTGATTACCGAATTATATGAAAAAATAAAATTTAATTATCTCGATAATTATAAGGTTTAAAGTGATGCCTCTTTTTGCAAAACGTTTGAGATGTGAAGCATTATTCGATTTATTCATAAAAACACACATGAACATAAAATGAAATTATGCCTCGGAGTGTCACGCAAAACTGCCTTGGTCGTGGAATGACCCTTAAATGTTAATTAATGTAATAACGACTAAACGCAATCGTCGAAATCGGCAGTTTTACTTAGGTGTTAACTGCCTCACTTGACCTGATTCCTGGGCGTCCTTCGTTGCATTACAGTGATCGATATAAACATCATTAATCAATTTGACTGCGATTCATACTAGATAATAAACTTGCAGTAAGTACCACATACGTGGATACAACGATTTCCAGGCGTATTTTGTGTTATTCTTGTATATCTATATGTTATGCTCATGATAATTGGCGATCATTCACTATTTGTCTGTGTGTCTGGGTTAGAATATTTAGAATAACACCTCTCCATTTTTTCCGTAGATGTTTTAACCTCCTGAGTCCCAGTGTACTTAAGTGAGTACATAAAATCCAAATCAGATTTAACTTTCTCTTAGTGACATTAAACTTCAATTTTGAACTACACTTGACGCCGGGATTTATGCACGAGGTTAAGAAGGGACTAAGGATAAGGACATAGGTTTAGGTGTGCTTTAGGCGTCAGGTTCCATCTGTTTTCAAACCTAAAATGTATACTAGAAGTGGTTACGTAGTGAAATGACCATGGTCTTGTCTGTGTCACGTTTTGTGTGCTCTACCTACCCCATTTGGGAACGCAGGCGTGATTGACAGACGTATGTATGTATCTACTCACCATTTCCGTTCTTTTTAAATTTGAATTATTTCGACGGTTGTCAACTATTCAAAACCTCATTGAAATATTTTTTCCGCTTTTAGTGATTCCCGTTTCTCTTTTCCGATTCAACGCAGGCAGCTATCAGTGCATAAATTCTCGAGTAGTTACTATGTCGAAAACAAATGCCTTACAGTAATTTTCAAACGAATTCACATGAACTTTAAAGACGTGCCTTTACGTAATTGTACCCTTGCTTATCGCCATTGTTCAACGGAAGACATATTGGGTTATTTTGCATCAGAGTTCTCAGTATGAGAGGATATTTGCCAACCGTTTAGCCATGAGAAACGAAACGATTGGAAACAACATAATGACCATTACCAAATGTTAGTGTGGAACATGAAAAGCCGTGTTTTGTGGCTAACGGAAATGGTAAGTGATTAATAATCAAGTACATAAGCAAGACTGACTGGGCTATGATTTTGAGTTCACCTAAATTTATGTTTTAAGGTGATAAGATTTAGGTATGTATGGTGGCGTTTCATCAGGTTTATAAATATTTTTATTTGTCGTTACTAGTACACATTAGAGTGCTGTCGTTGCTGGGTAAAGGGTTCTACCTCGGATTTCCAAACATCTTGTCGGCTGACGTTTCTCCGCCGAGTCAGGATCATCCTGCCAACTCCTTCCTTGGTCGGCCTTGATTGCGATGCTACTGTGTGAAGTTTCGGACACGATCTGTCTCCTTAACATCCAAAATATTAGCTCTTTTAAGATTCTGTCATTCAATGTCTCACTGGGTGGTACTATGCAGCCGAGTGTATTTTTCTTCATAATTAGGAATGCTTTTTGATCATAAAAGATTTGCGTTGATCTCTATAAAATTTAAGATGATGGGAAGATAAACAAAAGACTGTGTCATTACTGTCACCAGAAACAGTATATTTCAGTTGCGTTACTAAGTATGTCCTCAAGAAAAAATCCGTAAGGTCACCATAATTCTACGAGTATAGTTCCCGGTAGTTTTTCTCCAGCAATGCACAGTAAACCTATTACAGAAAAAAATGTAACAGGACCTAGTGTCGCGGAAGTAGCCGTAACATATGCGATCAAGGCCGCCATTTTGGCGTCTAATTACTCTCGCGCCTGCGCCGCGATTCAATTGATTGTGCATCCGGAAAAACGACAGGTCCTGTTAAGTCAATTTCAAAATGAAGTGTATGTAGTTAGTTTCGAGGTCATAAAATGCCCCTTCCAAATATTGTATTTCTTGCTGTGTGGTATCGGGTTGAGAATAGCGCGTCTCCGTTTCTTCCGTGGATGTTGTAGGTGAGTATGGAGGTTCAAGTATATTATTATACCTCTTAACTTAAAACTAAGTATGCTAGGAGTGGCTACGCAACGAGAAATAGTCATGGTTTTGACTATTCAGTCTTTCATGCGCTCTGCCTACCCTATTTGCATTTTTATAACAGAAGTCTACTTTACTCTGTCGGTTTAGTTACGTAACTAAAAGTAAACAAACTTTATGTCAGATTTGACAGGTTAAGAACGTTTTCTTTTACTACCCAACTTTTTTCAAAAGGGATCTTACGTAATATTTATTGATCTGATGAAGGTTAGTGTTCTAATTTAGATTGTTTGTTTGTATTAGGTAAATTTAGGCACCAACAAAACATTTTTTATTGTTTCCTTCCTTTGCTAAACTTTTTGAATATTCGAAAAAAGCTGGGTAGTAAAAGAAAACGTTCTTAACATGTCAAATCAGACATAAAGTTTGTTTACTTTTAGTTGAGTACCTAAACCGACAGAGTATAAGAACCTGCCAGATTTTTGCATTGTCAGCCGATTTACAAAAGTGTACGAAATTTCAGCTCAAACGGATTTCGGGAAGTGTATCAAAATTTATTTGCAAGATATGATTACAGACAATGGAACAGGTGAAATTAAATAAAAGTTTGTAAAATACGGATACTTAAGTCTTGTTTTTAGCTCAATATGTTTCGGGCTAGCCCTTAGCCCTTCAACTACGAGGATTTAAGACGCGAGTTATCCTTATTTTCATTAAGAGTCTCACCTTAGTTTCTCGTTCAAAATTATATGTATGTAAGTTACAATTTCTAGCAACGCGGCGCCATTTTAGCGGCCGCCTACGGCGCAGGGGCCGCCGCCGGCCGTGACCGCTGCAGCCCACGCTTGCCGCTGACCTCTGCTACTGCAGCTAGTGTTGTGCCTGCTTAGTGTTAGGACAATCCGCGTACTTTAGTCTCATCATACCTAGGATACCCAAGGCCCAAAGTATTGTATTGCATTGTATGGTATGACTCTTTATTGTACACAAAAACACTTACAAAAACAATTAACAAGGGAACGGCCTTATGCACAAAGGCGAACTTATCCCCGAAGGGATCTCTTCCAGTTAACCTTCGGGTGATTGACAGGATATCTTGAAGGAAAAGGTAAACCTGTAAATAAAATTTCGATTGTTAAAAACACGACTTTCGGTATCCGGAATATTATTTTTTTAAATTAGTAGGTAATTTTGTTTCGGAAAAGCAACAGTCGGAGTTTTGTTTTTCAGGCCAATGACACTTCGGGTTCTTCATTGTTTGGAGTTACAAAAATCGAAATTAGTAACGTAATTCAGAATATTTGGGTTTTTCTCTTGAGAATGCACGGTGCAGAGTCGCATGTCACATTTCACGTAATTTGTGATGTGTGTTGGATCTATTTCAAATTGAAGGATATAAATACAAAATATGTTATACTAACTACACTAAATATTAAAAAAAAATTGTATCCACTAAACCGGACTAAACGTGAAAATTTATAATCAGTTTCAGACCAAGTCCTACGCTAGTTTCACGTTTAGCGTATTGATTTTACTGCAGCTCCTCCATCACTAAACCTTGCATGCACGAGCTCTGAATTATTTACTACAAAACTGACGCGAACTGTGCACCTACGCTTACACTGTTTTCACCCGCTTAATTAAAACCCTGGGTCTCTGACACCCGGTGCTATGTTTAACCAACGAATTAGTAAGTGCGTTCTCTTAGAACAAATATGTCTGCGATTTTCGTTTATCGGCATTCGAGTGCGGTCAACGAACCCGATGGGGTTTCGACATGGTGTGGTAATCATTCGAACGAATTTTAGGTGCGGATGGTAACGGTAATTCTCCAGACTTATGTCAAAATTCTAATTACCGCGTCGCTTTTTTTCCGCTTACTTTTCAGTGAATATGATATTAAATCCTGAAACACATAGATCATTGGAATATAAATAGTTAAACATTCCAATGATCTATGTATTTCAGGATTTGAAATCATATTCACTGAAAAGTAAGCGGAAAAAAAGCGACGCGGTAATTAGAATTTTGACATAAGTCTGGAGAATGACCGGTAAGAATATTTAAAATATAGTAATATCTTGATGCATAATGTTTGCCGTTATTTCGTCGTTAGGGTCCATATTTTGTATACCACTTCAGTCCTCAAGCATCTAGCTTGGCAATTCATTGATTGAAAAATGAAACAGACTATTAGGTACTACTTAATATTACTGTACGTTGACATCCAAACATTGTATTGATTGTATTCGATATATGTAAGTGCAAATCTTACAATTTACAATAGATTGCTATCTGATACTTACCGATAGACTAGTGAGTGCCGGTCTGTATTATCTTAGCTCTCCTTAAGTCGGCTTTCCATTGAAGATGGCATAGGACAAGCATAATGACGTTTTGAAGTTAAATGTGCGTACATGCAAGCAGCAACACATTGTACCTAGTTTTGTCTTTATCAAAATGAAATATACTATAGAACCAATTGGTTCTTAACCCACCATAGTTTTACATATAGGTACATACATCACGCCTGTATCCCGGTTTGGATAGGCAGCGCACACTTTTACCATAATTCTAGGTTTAAACATATTCGAACGTGGTAATGAAAATAATGACAGGTTGCTAAAACATTTCTAAACTAATTTCCCATTTCGTCTCTCTAGACTAGTTACGACATCCACGGCGGAAATGGAGAGGTGTTAGTAAACCAGCCGGCTTAGCACGACAGGGCGCGAGTAGAGTTGCGCGCGGGATAAACTATACCTGTCACTGTCTAACTAACTCGTCAGAAATTCTACCCAGTGTGCTAAATCCTTTAGGCTCAATTCACACCAGAAGAGCGGCGAAGGGCGGCGAAGCGGAGCGCAGTTCCAGTGTCATGAGAAACTTTATTTTCATTACAATGAGACTTATTATCGCATGAGAAACTCCAACGAGGCGTGCGGATGCCCGCGGATCCGCAGGAATTCCAGCGAATTCCATAAACGAAGCCGTGCGACTGCGCGAGACGTCGCGGAAATGCCCGAGGATGCTCGAGCAGTCGCGAGCGGCCGCTGCCAGTATCCCGCCCAGAGACCTTGGACTTCCTGCGCATTCCAGCGACTTCCCACGCATTCCAGCGACTCCCCGCGCATTCCAGTGACTTCGCGAGCAGTCGCGGGAATCCTCGCGGCTTCTCTTCCGAGCGGGTCGCTGCGCTTCCCTGCCCTTCGCCGCTCTTCTGATGTGAATTGAGCCTTAGAATGGCAAAAAAACAGCAGCTAAGGAACATGTCATATTGTGCTGAATGACGTTCTGTTTTCTTCCTTATCGTGTCTACAGTTCAATTGCAACTACAATGGAAATATACTATTTTCAACATTAGAAATGAATGGCTCGTAATGACGTTTCATACAATCCTCGGACTCTCATTACAATATTTACAATGGTAATTTTATATGCATACCTACTGACGTTTTGTGGTTCAGTTTTGTTTACATGAATAGTTGTTTACTGATCCCCGTGACCGCATTTATGTATGAACATGTATGGTGCTCTTAATCATGTGATATACTGTAAGAAATGTATCCTAGCGTTTAAGCACCGAATGCACTGATACTCGTAGCAGAAGCGGCGCGGCGCGGTGGCGTGATGGTGCCAGTTGTAATATTCAACATTATATGAATGAGGGCGCACAAAGCATCGGCTGGGACAATTGCACTTCAAAACACTCTTTACTCGCGAGTGTGTAGATCAAATAACAAGGGATTTTTTTGGGCGTTTCTTTCTTGGTTTGCGCGAGACGCGCTACCCTTTTACTTGGAAAACGCAATGTGTCAACTTACCCCCACCAATTAAATTATGGTTAAGTTATTGGCGACCATTATAACAGGCTTTATGAGCCTCACTAGATGACGCTCTGTAAGCAGGGTTCCTGTCATACTACACCAGACTTAAGGCCTCGGTTATGGAGGAGATAACATTTATACCATGTCCAAAAAATGGCTAAAATGGCGGCAAACGGAATTCAAAAAACAATTGCACATCGGCGTCATAAGCTCGCTCTGCCAGCTGCACCAACCTCGTCTTCTAAATTTGAAATGATCTGTTTTTCTTTTAATCGTCATCTGTTTTAGATGTTCGAAATTTGAACTAATTTTAGTACTTACTAATATCGATTTATAATGCTGCCACACGCTACCGGTTTCTTAAGAGGAAATATGCCGGTCGAAGGAATTGAAAAATAGGTATTTGCTAAATCTATTGCTGTCGCGCCGTGACCTACCCAGACGACGTCGAGTGCGATAAGAACAACTACAGCTCGGACCGAAAATACCTTTGAAAATTATTCAAAAACAACGTTTCGTAGTCCCCTGATTTCTTCTCCAAAACTTAACCGATTAAATACGATTTTTGATTAAATGTTTAAAAAATGTCATAACTGTGTTTCTATGTTCTTATATTTTGATATAATTGTGTTAAAATTGGTTTCTAGAGGTTTGAACACAACGGAAAAAAAATACCAATTTTTCGTGTTTTTGAAGGTTAATATCTCTTTTAATAATTCAATAAAGAAAAAAAGGAAAACATAGGAACATGCTAATATATCATTAGATTGTTAACGTAAAAAAACATTGTTCTACGGGTAATATCCAGTGAGGAATCAGGGGACTACGTTTCCATACAAAATATGACCGCTCCATTTCCTCTTAATTTGTCTGAATGGGATATTATGACATGTATCAACAAGTCTTATACAGTCAGCCGTTCCTCGGATATGACGATGTAGCTGCACCGGCCGTGACCGCGTCAAGCTGGTGACCTCACAGGGACCTTCGGCTTTCGGGCCTCCGCTATTGACGACAAATTTAAACAACCTTATGTAGAATAAGTACAGGAAAAAGCCCTTTTTGAGAGGTATTGATTCCTACACAAAAGGTGTACCTAGTTGATTTTATGTTTTTGTTATTATGCCGTCGTTGTAAGTCTATCTGTCTGTCAAAGATCATTAGCACCATGCCTCTTCAAATCGATAATTTTGATTGTTATAATTTTGACCGTAACAAATCAAGTCAAGGTAATATAATATCACAGATGCAATATACCTGAAAACTAGCAGTGATCTGATTCTTTTAATATAGCCTAGCCAAACACACAGGACAACTTATTCCCCCCGTGTGGTTTTGAGTATAAAACTCATAAGAGGCAACTAAGGAAAATAAGTAAAGGCATATTTTAGTCGATAAGTTCGCAACCTGCCACTCTTTTACATCTTTTATCAGATCTAATTTGGTACCTAAAAATTATGCCGAAAGTGGTTATGAAGCACGGGATAGTTCATAGTTTTCTCTAGGTAGCGTTCCCCATCCAGGAATACAGCCATGATGTTTGTATGTATTATAAAGATCAGTAATATGAATCGTTTAGCCGCGACGCATCATTGAAAATGACCCAGAATCTGACCAACCTCGGCATTTATGTAACGGATAGAGATACCTTCTCGATTGTGCCACATCTCTATCTGATGGTTACGCACGTCAGCGCCTGTCATTTTTCTGTCAGTACGTTGGGGTGAGTAGGGATTGTCAGGGCGGTTGTGTTATGAATGGGGAGATTAGGACACAGAATAGGTTAGGTTAGGTTAGAAGGGTTAGAGGAACCATTCGTTAAGATTTTTAGGCGTAAAAATATTGCTGTCTCTTTCTAACGTTGTCGGCTTGCCGTAGACCTTTCACGAGGTCTCGCCGGTGGAGTGTACAGAAACTGGGATGTGGACCTTCCAGTTAGGGATAATGCCAGATGGTTGAAGTTATTTTAAAGGCAGTAGGTACATAATGACCACATTATTATTGTTTGAAGTTATTTTGAACATGAATTAACTGTGTGATTCAGTCATAATAAAATATACGGTTAACTCAGACTTAAATCGAGTTTGGTTTGACATGTTTCGGGCTAGTCCGTCCGCAGCCCTTCATCTAGGGGCTGCTGCTGCCAATGCGCACGTGCTACCGCTCAAGATGAATGAGTTTCACGGTAGTTTCATATTCAAGGTTGTCTGTCGCTTAAAATATACCAGTAGACTTTAAAAGTAAACGAGGTGGTTTGAATCTTCGAATGTCAGTCTTGTCCCTACTCACCCCGCGGTACAGTAGTTGCAGTGCAAGTGCGTAACGTTGTAAAGTATGCAAATGGCCGCCCGAGCACTTCCTCGAGTGACGTCACAGCAACCTTGCTTGACGCTCAGCTGTCATGTTACGTAACTTCGATAGTAACCTAGCTGAAACTGTCAAAACAATACTTGATGTGTTTATTTGGTTTTTGTTTTGACAGTGAAAAAAAAAACTGTCAGTCTTTGTATCGAGATTATCATGATTAATTCATGATTTCAACAGCTGAAATGAGAGTTTCAATGCGCGTCTCGCAGCAGACACTGAGCGTGTTGCTTCCTATGACCGGTCACAAATTGGCCCAAAACATGTTATTCTTGGTAACGAGCTAACTAGCTTGTAAACAAGCTAATCTTGATACAATTTTTTTGTACAATACTTATTTACTTACGGACGGCGACAACGACTTTAGTGTTTTGGTTTTTTCCACTATGAGGCTTACGATAGTTTTTTTTTAACTCATTTTTACGTTGCAGCCTATATAGCTTCTTCTATACGAGTGCTAGGCACGTTTTAATTTGATGTATAAAGGCTCAATCACATTGCTTCGTAAAATACGAGAACGGTACGGATTAGTAATGAGAAAGCAGGGATAGAGTTATTAGTTAAAAACGTCACACATGTGTCGGATTACTCCGATTCTGTACCATCACAATACAAATTTTACGCAGCGGTGTTGTCGAAACTTTAGCTGGTACCCATTAGTATGAGAAATTCTGTCTCCTAATTTAAACAATCTACTTTTTGCCATATTAAATAAACATTATAGAACAAAACAAAGCGTCAAATCGGCAGTGGTTTGTTTTATACATCTTTATTTAACACTGACAGGAGTTCACGCCTGCTGTTAGTAGATGAATCAATTCATCTTCAGCATGATTATGTATCGGGGTTTCATAATTATACTTGACATTGTTTTGATTAGATGTAATCTCGTGCATTAACTTAAACAGTTGAAAAAGTACTAATCTGATTTAATTCAAATTTAGCTAGGGTGGCCCACAAGAAGACTGGCTTTTGAATAACAAAAACTGCATCCAAATCGGTTGGAAAACTCATAATGCGAGGAAATAGATTAAGATATACTTTAGGCGACAGTTTATTTTTATTTAACCTGTCACTATTATACCTCTTCCATCTCACTCGAAACCAAAAAAAGGAGTGACGAAACGTGAAATAATCAAGGTTTTGCCTATACAACGTATTGTGTGCTCTATGGAAGCCATTTGGGAATGCAGCTGTGTTAAATGCATGCATGTAAGTCCTGGTAGAAGCCGACTTGGTGGACTAAACTAGCTGGTGATGACGAGGCAGACATTAACAGAGTTATCTTACGGAGACAACTAAAGTACTTGCTCAGCGCTGAACGTAAATATAACCGCTCGTAGCCCAAATAGGCAGTAACGTTTATTATCGGCCACGGTAATAAAGTGGATGCAAGCATGCATCAAACCGCAGTTAGCGTTCGCAAACAGATTATACGGAGTGATCTATTATCTATTAATGGAGTGATCTAATACTATCTGGCAAACTTTATTGCCATTAAATAATTGGTGCAACAAACCAACGGGGCACACCAATTCACAGATTGTTTGGTAATACGATATCAGATTCCGCGTAACTACGGTAAAAACGGCGAGTTCCTGTCGACCTTGTGTGCGAATGTTATGTGTGGTTGTTGAATAAAATGGGGACCTAGTCTAACAATTATTCATGCGGCTGATGATCAAGGTTACCACCTACTCTGGAAGTCTGGGTTATCTCTACGCGACAAAAAATGCCCGCGAACAACTGAAGAATTGCTTATGCAGTATGCTAAACACTCAATGAAACGGTATAAACTTCAGTATTTACGATGGAACCGCCGGTTTTAAGCTGACCATTCTGCCACCAAATAACAAATTAGTTTCACAGTCCAAAATGAGCTAGAATGTGTTTGTGGAACGGTAAATATTTAGACAACAATTATCAGTAGACCGCGATCCTCTCACAATGGTTCCCTTGTATCAATATTGACTATTCTGCGATGTACGTCTTCCACCGAACCTTTGGAAAGAGCGATCATTATCACGATCTTAAGATAGAGCGCATTGGATGCGGTGTATGCTGAATGTGTTAAGTCTGAGGACTGTTCCGTAATAACTTGGTAGTTCGTTTGATTACTACATAATCGGTCTGTTGCTATGATATCATTTGGTTGAGCGCGGTCACGTCTGAACATCTTAAATCTGAACTCAGCCATCACTTAAGTAACTGTATCGTTTCAATGTTCCTAAAGTCGACAAAAAAGATACCGGACTTTCTGATAGTTTCGTCAGGTTTTATTGAATGACATAGTTTTTTTTTGTTTGTCGAAAACATGACGTCAGTAGATAAGATACGTATTTAAGTCTAATTCTGTTTGTTTAGGAGAAGACATTTTGGAAGAAAATACATTTATTAATTTGCTCAAATCGTAAGATGTGCAGGAAGATCCTTGGCCAAAATGTATTTCCTTGTTCTGTCAACGTTTAAACTATTTAAGAATGCGATTACGTATTTACGTTAAACAGTGTAATTTTATGTCGTCATTAAGTTAACTTTGCTCAATACTATGTACAAATTATTGTGTTATGCCACAATATACTTAGAGTCGAGTTCTGTTAGGATTATGCAAATACCTTATCAACATCCTGTGTCGTGTCACGCATTCAAAAAAGACGTTCCAAATATGTACAGCTCAATTGTTGACGTATTACATTTACGTAGGTAATATTCTTGTTCACGACCGATTCTACTACTACATTAAATAACTACTCATGTCAAAAATAGCGTTATGATATGACTATCGTCTGATAAACTTAAATTTCGAACTATATTGTTGCTTTTTCAGATTTGAGTTTGTGTTTTGTTTTTATTTTTTCAACCAAGGTTTAGATTCCAGCCAGTAATTTTTACAACTGCTCTCTTTTTTTCTTAATCTAATGGTATCCAGTTATGAAGTATCGCAGTCAACTTGATGAGTGGCCAGTCATCGGACCACACAAGGCGCAGGTAGAGCGGCTCACCACTGCCCTTTGAGACCATAGACAACTTGTCAGACTTTTTGATTCATTTGCCGCGGTGATATTTAAGGCATTCGAAACATATGAAGATGTCCACAGATATTTTGAAACTTGACTCCAAAATGCAATGAGTTAGCAAATTGCCATTAAAGAAAATTCAAAATATTAAAAAAAAATCAACTTTGCAAATAACTTCCGTAAACGTGATAGAGTCACGTAACAGTTTATGACATTAGATAGCTAAAATTAATTTATCGACATTAATACGTATTTCCCAATGCTCCATCCAGATGGATAAAAGAACACAAAGTGTGGTGGTTTCATACAAATAGCATTGCTCGGGAATTAAAAATGAGATCGATCAGTACGCAAAGGTTAATTTGAAAGCAACAAAAACTGTAAATATGTTAAGTGCATTAACAAAGTATTTAAGTCTTTAACGCATTGTAGGACATTTTACGGGTAGGTGATCATGATCATCATTACGGTAAAGGTCAAGTAAACCGATAAAACATGTCACCTTGCTTAAATTTATGACTAAAACGACGGCTATGCCTCAGCCATAGGTTGTCGAGCTAAAGTAAGCGCGCTTGCTAAATTAAGATCCCAAAACTACTGACAAAAGTCCAGAGTCCGCACCTGTAGGCGGTTTCTTTGACGAATCACATACAGAAACACAGCTCTATAAAGTTTTAATTTTTGAATAAAAGAGCAGGTAGTAATAAAAAATTGTCTTAGTGCCGCGGCGGCGCGGCGGCGCCTTCAAACGCTTCAAACGCCGCGCGGCTCCCACGACACGATTTTAAAAATATCCACGGATTTTTTAAGAGCCCCACAAGTCCCACAACTCTTTTTGTACATGTGTTGGACCCTTCAAGCGGGTATTTATTTACTTTTTGCCCGGTTGCAGCGGAATAGCGCCGATTATTCTTTGTTTGCTAACCGCGTGCAGTACCTACGAGTGCTTGTAGGTAATTATCAAGGCAAATGCAATGTCGAGAGGCGATAAGTCGTTAGCGCGTTGATTGATAAAATAAAAATACAGCTAAGTGGACGTCGTCGTGAGTGCTTCTAAGAACCGGTCGGGGAGGACACCTACGTTTCAAGAGCACGCGCTTGAGACGGTTTTTTGATATAATTATCTCTTTTGTGACATCGCGCCACTCCCAGGCAGCTGCGCCTGCGCCACCTTCTGTTCAAACGAAGCGCGCGGTAATTTCGCTAAAAAACAAGGCGGCCTCCGCAGGACGTCCGAGGCTGCAGTGAAATAAAGCGCGTTACTAATAGTTGCACTCAAAACCGGCTACGAATAGTAATAAAGTACGTATGCGAAGTGCCCGCTCTCTCTTTCCAATATAAATAGTGCGAGGCGAGGCGAGTATGGCGCACTGACCGCGCATCGACAGCGATCCTGATAATCGGGCGAATGTTTGCGTTTCTCTATTTTCTCGCGGCGAGTCGGTGTCGTGGAGCGGTTCGCGTACGTTATCGTTTGCGGTGGGTGCGCGAGTGAGCGGCGCGGGTAGCGGAACTGAAACTGGTCGGCGCGGGAGCGGCGTGTGAACGCGGCGCGTTAATTGGCGTGCCGGGCGGACGCCTGTCCGCGCCACGCGCCTGCGCTGACGTTCCCATTTGATTTTTTGGGAACTACCGTCATTTTGTTTTTATAAAGTAGATAAGTCCTAGACTCGTAGCTCCAAGACCCCTCCCACCCAAAGAACAAACGAACGTCTACACTAACTAAAAACGCGGGAAGCTTGCTGTTAGCTAAATGTTGTTGGCAACATAAACTACTTATAATTATTTTAGTCGGATGGTAGTACAGTTATGTAGGTTGTTGTAAACTGAGTGGAGTGACTTTACAGATGACTTTACGCGAAAAAAAATTTTACTATCCCATACAAATCAGTAGCATCACATCTGCCGAAATGTATTTTGCTGACAATGTTTTTATTTGCTATTTCGGCATTGGTCTCGTAATAAAAGTTGATTAATATCTTATCTTATTGTAATTTTGTAATTATTGCGTAGATTACGGCTGGTAGGTACTTACAATTTCACCCAGTAAATGACAGAAGATAATTAGTATGGGGTATAAATTACCCGTGTGGTGCCGGGTTAGAATAGCACCTCCCCCTTTCTTCCCGTGGGTGTCGTAAGAGTCGACTTTGGGAAAGGGTTAGTGTATTGTGGGCGATGGGCTAGCAACCTGTCACTGCAATATCACGTTTAACCGTCTAGTTACCCTGAAATTGCTAAACGTGGCACTGGATTTTTGAATTCATGTGCTCTGCCAAACTCTCTTGGAAATACAGGCGTGAGAATGTGTGTGTGTGTGTGTATAAAATGCATAGCATATAATTTTTTACAGATAAGAGAACTGATGGTTGAAAATATAAACCTGAATACCATATGAACCTGTAGGATACGTAGGTATATGTATATTTATGTAAGAAATCAATCTAATATAATTTTAATCATCCATCTAAAAAAAAATTGTTTGCATAAAACTTACCACTAAAAACCAACGTAAATGCGCCTACTGTCAGTACATTCCACTGTAGCACATAAACAAAGCGGTTTCGTCTACTCGCTCTTATCACCATTATCGATGTCAAGTCGGCCGAGCGATAGCGGTTAGGCCCGATCTGACAATCTGGAAGGCTATGGAAGCTTCTAGATTTTTGCAACTTCGATAGTGTAATCGCAGAAGAGTATACATACATACACCACGCCTGTGTTCCTAAATGAGGTAGGCAGAGCACATGAAACGCTACATATGCTCTGCCTATCGTTACTTGATATTCCTTGATTGAAAAGACAAGAAGTTTTCTCTGTATAAGTTCCTACAAAATTCTGCAACATAGTCACACCGCAGGTCAAAGGTAATTTGGCTTTTCTAGAAGTTAGTGTAGTTTCGGAATTGTTACCACATCCGAAACTTTCCAAAAGTGCATGAGTGAGACCTAACTTAGGTTTTTTTATTTTAGATACAGAACGTTGATCTGCAATCAAACATGTGAGGTTATTGACAGGCGAGTCGGGGTACTTGTGCCGTCTGTATTTTGCTCACATTTCATTTCAGATAATTGAAAGGGTAGGTGGAGTAGAAAAACTGCGTCGCAAATGATGAGAATCCGTTAATTTTCAGTTATTTTTGATGTTCTGTGGGTCTCTGATTAACCGGGTTAATTAACGAATAAATCAAACGGTCTTCATTTGTAACGTTTCTTTTGGTTTGTGATGGATTTTCATTAATAATTGAGTACTGATATTGACTAAGGCATGTCAAATGCACATTTCGAGCATTGTATGCAATTATTAATTTAAAAGTCGAATTAGAAATTCATAAATTCTAAATCCTCAAATTCGAACACGTGTTTACTTACTTGTTCCTCTAGCTAGTGTCTAACAGCGCTTTCGTTAAGAACGTCGTTGTCAAGAAGAATCTGCCGATAGAAACTTGGGACTCGTGTGATTTAGGCTCAATTCACACCAGAAGAGCAGCGCAGCGCGGCGTAACGGAGCGCAGTTTCAGTGTCATGAGAATTTCAACTTTATTTTCATTACCATAAGACTTATTATCGCATGAGAAACTCTAACGATGCGCGCGGATGCCCACGGATCCGCGGGAATTCCAGCGCATTCCATAAACAAAGCCGTGCGACTGCGCGAGCTGTCGCGGGAATGCCCGAGGATGCTCGAGTAGTCGCGACGGCCGCTGTCAATACATATGTCAATATGTCAATAATTATGTAAATTCCAGCGACTTCCTACGCATTCCAGCGGCTTCTCGAGCAGTCGCAGGAATCCTCGCGCATTCTCCACGGAGCGGGTCGCTGCGCTACGCCGCGCTGCGCTGCTCTTCTGGTGTGAATTGAGCATAAGATGTTTGTTTTCATCACTCGCTTCAATAAAATTTCTAACAAAAGAATTAAGTCTGCAATCATATGAAAATAGCACCAAAACAAAGGCGTAAAGAGCAAGATCGACGTCTCATGGAAAATAACTAGCGCGTCCGATGACGCAGAGTCTGGCGCGACCGATTGCAATTAATAAAGATAATATTTTAAGCATCTTTCTCTCTTCATGTGCTTCTGCTTCTGGAAGACAATTTGCCGGTTTTCTTATCTTGACTGTTGACTGTTTTGCTTGTTTTTATGGAACATATGAATCTTTACATTTGTCCGAACGTTCGCGGAAGGATTGATTTAAGTAGACGTTTTTAAGCATACTTGTACCAAAATTAACATCCCGCCTTTTTAGACTTTCGTACCATAAGGGTAGTAATGGGACCCTATGACTACACTGTGTTCGTCTGTAAGTCACAGCCTGTATCGCAAGAATCGCAATTTAAAAACAGATACTAAAAGCAAAACAAAATAAATATTTAAGGGGGCTCCCATTCAACAAACGCAATTTTTAGCCCTTTTTTGCTTGATATCAATTATGGTAAAATGGCATACAAGTATTTTTGAAACTTATCGCAAAGATAAAGTACAAGAGCAAATGGTTCATTAATTGCCCAAAGACACCCGAAATGTTAGACAAAATGCCGATGCTTTGAAAACGCACAGGTCCCAGGTGACATTAATTGTCAGTTAATTAACTACATCACGCCTGTATTTCCAATGGGGGAGGAAGAGTTTACGAAACGCTACTAATCTTCGACAACTGCCTATTTTTAAGTAACCAAATAAAAGTAATCTCTCGCCAAAGATGTTCTAGACAGTCATCTCAAAAATACAATTCACATGTACATACAAAACTCGTGTCACGTCAATTACATGCAAACGACAGCGTTATCTCGACGTTATATATAAAACTGGCGTACACGCACCAACACTTACGTATGTTATCGTTGGCGTACGTGTATGCATTTGTGCAATATAGTTATGCAATTGGAATTTTACACACAGCGTGCGGAAAGTAATGGTTTCTAATCTCAATGTCGTCTGTTATCTTAATTCGATGCCTATTATGCGCAAGCTCGCGTTATTTTATGCACAGAATGCGTTATTATTCATTTTGTGTTTTTTTAACTGTTGATCTTTCTATTGGCGCTAGTGGTTCGGCGACTATTTTTTGTAATTTTTGACTTCGACGTTTTTAATAAACTTGTTGTTATTTCATGAAAAACTAGTTAATTTTATAGTACCTAATAGTATAATTTTTAAGTGTCAAAATTGTGACGCTGCTTGACGAGAACGGCCATAACGTTAGGCACAGTCAA
The DNA here is from genome assembly GCA_005406045.1 of Adoxophyes honmai. Classification (NCBI taxonomy): domain Eukaryota; kingdom Metazoa; phylum Arthropoda; class Insecta; order Lepidoptera; family Tortricidae; genus Adoxophyes; species Adoxophyes honmai. Next base: position 10,239 of record BHDV01065312.1, on the reverse strand, counting down.
GGAAATTGATACCTGTGCCACTATGAACCTTTTCATAATGAGTGGATAGTATGGTATGTCACAGTGACATTTCTAGTTGTTGTATCCAAAGATGTGATATAGAGGGCAGCACTGTACCCCAAGTTATGTTTTGAGTTTGTGTTAGGTAGATATTCAAGATGGTGGTGGTTCTTTGAGATATCCAATAAACGGATCTGTTGCAATTAATAAATTTGCTGTTTTATTACGTATTAATTAATTACATTAATAAATATAACACTAGTAAAAAGGTACAAAGTAAGTAGCACAGTTATCAAATTCTTTGACTGTACTTACCTACCTAAGTATTCAGTAAGTAAGGACTTTTATCTTATATTTATCTTTACAGCACTAAATATATTGTTTTGGGTTTATCCGTTTGACTAGGTCACACAAGGCCTATTGCGAAGGTCACCCGCCCTTTGCGGAAGAAGTTAATTTAGGACAGCGGTCCATTAAGAAACATCCGAAGGAAGCTGCGATGAATCACTCGGCCGCGTGATGCCTAGGAAAAATACTTTTAGGAATCGAAGGAGATCGTTGACGCGGACCTACTGGCTTTAGTCTAACTGCACATACATACATACTATGTCTTAATTATATATACCACCGCTCAGCTGAAAGGTTGATCGGGGAGACGAGAGGGGCGCATCAATTTATACATAACTAGCCGTTTTATCGAAATCCCACTGGATCTATGAACTTTTCCAGGATAAAAAGTAGCTATGTGTTAATCCTGGGTGTAAACTTCTTGCAGACCAAATTTCATCGAAACTAGTCCCGCCGTTTGGGCGTAAAGAGGTAACAAACATAAATATACACAAACTTTTGCGTTAGTAATATTAGTGTGATGCGCTGTGATTGGTGTGGTAACAATTGCCAAAGTATTCAAAGTCAATTGACAGAACCAGAAGGCTTATTTATTCGAGCTATGCCTAGTCCGGGAGGCGTACTCGTAGTTGTACAACTTTAAAGTAGGCTAAGGCTTACTGGTGTTTCGCTATCTCTTTTCAACACTGTGGTTACGCATATTTAAAATTATTTATCGCCATTTTTTTTGTGGAATAGAGGATATAATATCTCTATTGAAAAGACTGCGGGCGTGATATGTATGTAATTGGAATCAGAACAGACAAATGACTGTTGATTTTCAAAGATACCTAAGTATCCCTCAATGCGCAATGCCTTTTTCATCCCATGTTTATAACATACCTTTTCCACATAGTAATCCTTAATAGGTAAAATCTTAATAGCCTGGCTGACATAACAGCTAGGCACAAAATATTGTTTTTGCTGACCTTACGCGGCTGATGAAAGCAATTTTCCGAAGAGCCGTAACGTTTTATTATTGAGTTGCCTTTTATTGCTCATATAGGTTAGGTTTGCTCGCGTTACTTACTGTGATATATGATGTATACATTTTCTCATACGCTTGTACATGACTTGAATTGAAATTGACTGTTGTACGGCTAAATGTATGGCGCTTACGCCCGTATGTTAAAAATCAATCAAAAGAATATTAAAAACGATCAAGAGTGGTGTGGTGTTGGGCTTAGAATACACCTCTCCATTTCTTCCGTGGATGTCTTAAGAGGCAACTAAGGAAATAAGTTAAGGTATGCTTTAGGCGATAGGCAGGCAACCTGTCACTATTATACCTCTTTCATCAATGTTTCAAGTTAAAATTACGAAAAAAGTCTATTCTACGTGGAAATTTCACCGTGATGTATGTATGTATGTAAGTGATCGGGACACACTTGACTTAGGACCACTGAATAAAAGCAAACTATTGTACTTGACTCATTTAAACTCCATAGCGACTAAATATCGATAAAATAATATGCATTCTTTATATCTAATTAGTATAATTACGATTTGCACAGACCAAATTGCAACAACACGGCATTCGGTCATTTTTGCAGTAGGTACTATTTGAATCTTAATGAAGTCCTTCCATTGCATATTTCTTACTTTGTAACAAATATCTGACGAGCGACAGATGTGCTCCAAATTGAAATATGTGCAATCTGACGACGCAACAAACTGGTTCCTAGACGAGACTCGAGCAAGTGGCAGGCTTGTCGATTCAATACAGCCATTCTCAAACTACATAGTTTACATACATACATAGGTACATCACGCCTGTATTCCCAAATAGAGGCAGACAGAGAGAGAAACCCCTGTTTCATGTTTCGCAACCAGTTTTTGCATAATTTTAGGCTAAAACAAAGAGGTAAAACAGGGATATTTTTGCTTGTCACCTAGGTAAAGCATAACTTAGACTTCCTTAGTAGCCTCTTGCCACATCCGTGGAAGAAATGGAGAGATGTCATTCCAATTCGACACTATACAGGAATATAGGATGTTTGTTATTGTAAACAACAATCCCTGTCTTTAAAGCGTAGTAAAGGAATTGTTGCATTTCACTTTATAACTCGACAAATGACGAGCGATTATAATTGAAATACACTAACATTCATGATAATGTAAATCGGATATACTCACGTCTTTATGTCTAGAGTAGCTCGACATGTTTTGGGTCGATTCGGAATCAATCATCGAAGCATGAGTCACGCGGAAAGAGCAGCCGTAGCCGCTGTGGCGCGTTGCTACCGAAGATGGGTCAAATAGGCCCAAAACATGTCGAGCTAATCTCGATGTAAAGGAGTAAGTTTTTTTATTATAAATAACATTTCCACGTCTTTAAAGATAGGACTGTGACGGGATAAAAGTCGGGATATGTCACATTCGGAAAACCCGACAAATGACGATCGATTATCCTTACTTCCTTACTAATATTATATAAGTCAGAAAGTGAGCGTTTGTTTGTTTGTTCCGCTTTCACGCCGTAACTATTGAACCGATTGCTTTGAAATTTTGCAGACGTAAAGATAGAAGTCCGGATTAAATAATAGGCTACTTTTTATCCCGGAAAAAAATTATGTTCCCGAGGGAAAACAAAAATATAGTTTGCTTGATAGATCGATATCGATCGATGATAGATCGATATCAATCGATGACCGATCGATAGATGATAGATCGATGGTGCTGTGTGTCGTTTGAAACGAGAAGTTTTCTTACAGTTGTGCTTTATACCGCAATATAACCGAGTTCCACGCGGGCGAAGCCGCGGGCGGAAAGCTAGTACTTTAAATAAATTAAGTTGACTAATCGTCAAAACAAGGTTACGTCCAGGCAGTTCAGTGAACGAACTTGAGTGTAAACACGACAAGCGACAGGTCGACATGACTTTGGCGTGGCGTCTGATTGATACAATTATTTAAATAGGAAATCGGAGCAAAGTTCAACCATAAGCGGAAACAATGCTGTTACTATGTACTCTAACTGACGTCAGGAAATTCTAATGTAGGTACAGGGTTTTCAACGCTCCAGAGCAGGCGATAAGGAATTTTCCGTGAGTATTTATAAACCGGGTGCTCCCAAACATTACGCATATTGATTGATAATGCTATTTAATTGATTTATTTTATTTATTATTTGCTTTTTTTTATTATGACAATATTGACTGCAGTTACTGAGTTTTACATCCCAGACGACGCTGTTCTAGTATTCGACGCAATAGATTGAGTTGATATTATTAAGATAAAATAGTCACTCCTTTAATTAATAACCTACTTATGTATGATTTTGATATTTTACTCTACAACTAAAAAAAAAAATTGCTTGTAATATCACTTGCCATAGATTCGCACTCGTACCATCATCTTTACTAACTTTAATGCATACATATCTTGAGAAGTTTTGATAAACCACGCACGTCAAAAATTATTAACCTACTACTTCCTAATACTTTTCAGTGGTTTCAGTTTGAAAAATACTTTCAATAGATTAGCGTAGATGTATAAACAAACATGCTGCGTCGCAGATGAAGCATTTTCTGTTAAAGTGTAGCTGGTTACGTTGGTTAGAGATTGCTCCGCAGTTTTTCACTTTCAAAAACAATCAGTAAATCACACGCTTCATTCTCGTTTTCGACGCATAAAAACCCAGTGCAAGTTACGTCGTGTCTCATTTATGAATCATGTGCATTGTCGTGGAAGCATTTGTGGGTAAGTGCGTTTTCACCGTTGCCGATACAGCGTGATCTAATTCGAAAGCGATACGCCTTTCACCTTCCGACCGTGCGTTATGCTCTGTAAGGCTGTGGTCATTACTCGGCGAGTTGTAATTGATATCTCTTGAAGTATACACAGCTAAGCTACCCTTTGTTTAGCGGGATGTCATCGCGTTTTAGTAACCTCGACGCTTCAACGATTATGAACGCGAGTAGAAACCACTCGCATGCGCTAGACGTAAAACTGATAAAATTAAAATCGTTTTATGAATAAAAATAACGCGGTTAAGACTCCTTTAATGATATTAAATACTCGTAGCGTTTTATCCTCATAAATCTCCAGGAAATAGCCCAATGCACTTTATAACAACGATCAAATTAATTACAGGTACTTACAGTAAAAAAAAACACATAAGTAGGCACGGAAATTTTCAAAATTTTAAAGTAATTTTTGTCTGGGTCTCAAGCACTAAGTTTGTTGAAAGGGGTCGGGACTTAAAAAGTTTTTTCTGCGTGGTTATCTAAGAAGGGACCACGTGGTATATCCAAAAATTTAATCTATCGACGGTTTTGTTAACAAGAGACATACTCTATCCTATCTCTGTTAAGCTAAATCATCGAAGATAATTATTTTTATAGGCGACAGGCTGCTAAACTTGCTAAAAATGGTCAAGAAACGTAAGGTCGTCATAGGATTGTTTTTTTGTAACGTTTCGTGTGCTCTATTATAAAATTCTTTATTTACTTGTTCATGTAAAGTATATTTATTTATCTATTCAGTAGTGAAGTGTAATATTTAGCGGTTATTTTATAAATGTAGATATTATTCTGCTTATCTCTTTTGGAAAAACAGATGTGACGTTGTTAGTTACGTAAACGTCATAGTGACATCGCATTAATGATCCAATCGCTATGACTTTTCATTTGAAAAGGTTCTATAATGGCTCAAGAATTTAGGTCCTTGATTGTACGTACTACAAATACAAAGTACTATCACACTGATGATAAGTAGTGGCTAATAGAAAGATAAGCCTAAATACATACTTCGGGCCAAAGTGATATGCTATCTCCACTTCTTTTCAGCTAAATTAACATTTGAACAAAAAAATGCAGTCTTCGTGTGTGTCTAATACAGAAATTGATAACACCTTTGACGAGATAAGTCACTGACCTGAGAGGTCAAGATGCATAGAGTGTGGATGGTTTAAGCTTTGTTAGTGCAAATAGTCTATGTTGTCATAATGGTATGTCAAATGGGGTAGGCAAAGAACACGAAATGTTACATAGTAAAAAACGACTACTACGCGGTTCACAGCCACTTCTAGAATATTTTTTAGGTTTGAAGTTGGCAGGTAAAAGAGGTATAATGGTGACAAGTTGTTAGTCTGTCGCCTAACATATATATAGACGCCTCTTTCGACGTCCATGGAAGAAACAGAGAGGTGATATTCTAAGACCGACACCACACGGCACTTCCAAAGTTTTTAAAATTTCCCGCCGTTTTCAGTTCTTTCTTTTGACAAACTTTGTCTCCGCTCCCGCTCAAAGACACGCCACAGCCTATATTGACATTCGCTATTTCTATTTCTCATAATGATATACAATCACAATTAAAACCCGTCGTAACATGGGGAAGTACGTGAAGTATTTCGTCTAATTACAGTTTATTGTAACTTCAGCAACAGGAAAATCGATTATAAGGACGGAAACAATCAATCGATGGCTCGTTCAAAACCGCTCCTAAAAATTTACCAGAATTATTTCAGTTAATTAGTTCAATCCATTTAATATGTCTTTCTTGGAAATAATATATGCGATTATTAAGCGTAGGTACAAAGACTTTTATATGTATTATTAAGTTTTTAGTCGAGTTCGCAAGTAGGTACAGAGGATTACCTGAAAATAGGTATCAGGTATTAAGCATAGCAAATAAAACTTTTATTGTGCAATCATATAGAGGTATTTGCCGTATGGAAATAATGGCCAAATATCAATCCATGCTCTAATAATTTGTCTCTCAATCCGTGCTTGGGTCAGGGAAGAGTGGTAGAAGTAAGAGTTAAAAATTCGTTATCCTTTTAGGCAAGCATGTTCTTACTGGGTAATGGTTCGGGGCCCTTCGTGCCTGAGCCTGGCTCACACTTGGCCGCTTTTTTATTTGTCAAAAAAGTAATAACGTTGGAAAACGATGAACATTCAGGATGCGTGCTGTGTAAACCATTTGTTTGGTACAGACCTCTTCTAAGTACAAGAGGGTTTATACTAATTTCTAAGCAGGACAGTGTTGAATAAACCATCATAGTGACACTGTTACAAAAGTATAAAATAGTAGTGAACTTCAAGCAAATCAATTTCAACATTCGCTCGCTACAATAAATATAAATCGTATTATAATATTATAATTGGCAGACCCACTCTGTTTCAGCTTACCGTATTATCTAGGTTATCCCCGATTGGCTATTACTTATACATTCGCTGCATTTTACCTCATTGTAAATAGTGGATCAATATATTTATAGAGCAGACGGATTGAACGGGATATTCGGGTCAAGAAATGTCTGCATGTAGGATTTGACGTTTCAAATCTCGCACTATTTCGCTAGGAATAGAATGGCCGCGTCACAAAACACGGTCAGACAGAAGGCAATCTTCATACAAGTGCTCGGGTAACGCTAACAAAGACACGTCTCACTGACACGATATCTCGGAACAGTTCGGACCAGAGCGTCTAGCTAGTGTAATGAAAACGATGATGAATTCGTTAACGAATTCGTTTGCGAGTTATCGTGGAATTGTATGGATACATGTTGTTGTGCAAACGTTCCGCTGCTGGCGGCGCTGTGTCAGTTTCAACACAATTTTGCGATAACTCGCAAACGACTTCGTTAACGAATTCAACATCGTTTTCATTACACTAGACGCTCAGTTGAAGCGCGATTGTCAGTTTGTGATGCGCGTTGTGTATGATTCTGCAATTTTTTCAAGAGTAACTAGGTACCAGAACTGCGAAATTGGTACAAGTATCGAAAATGAAATCCCTTAAAAGTGTTTTCCGTTAGCTTACTGTAAAAATAGAGCATAGAAATAACGAATTTATTACACTTTAAAATACCACAATCATGCATCTCGCCTATGTCGAAAGTCGAAATCATGCCAAGATTATGTATAACGTCGTAATTTTAGGATAGACATATAAATTATATACCTAACTAAAGACAAAAGTGCCGCTACCACGATTGTTTTATGTGCATGCGCCACGATTGACATCCCTAAGGCGACCGCCGAGCAAAGATATGAAAAGTACACTTGATTGACTTCTGTCCGGTATTTATTTTGTGGTCGTACTCAGCATCGGACGCGAGTTCGACACTCATGATGGCTACTGTATCGCGACGTAGTTAATCGTTGAAGCGTTTGTATAGAGATTATTTTTTCAGTAAATTTAGCAAGTTTTAAATCGAGTTTAGCTCGGCAAGTTTGTAGCGCTTCATTTGTGCATTGCGCGACACTGTTCCGTTTAAAAAGAGCGGTTTAGATGAAACATGTCGAGCTAAACTCGATCTAAGTCGTGAGTAATCCGTGTATGTATATTGAGTCTTACGTTAGTTTCATGTTTAAAGTTTAACACTTGCTGTTACTTAGTATTACTGCCACTATTGTACTTCTTAAGTGAAGTGGCTACGAAATGTAGTGTTTCGTGTGTTGTTCATGTGTGTTACATAATATGTAGTACCGCCATGGAATCTTAGGCCTGATTGGTTGCATTCAGCATATTGTTAGGTTTAATTGTAGATGAAAGAAGTACCTACAATAGTTACAAGTTGCTACCCTGTCGCCTAAATACATTTTAGTCAAAATTTAAGAATAAAATTATACTTAACGAAAAGATATAAAAATTATGCTTCAAGCCGGTAACATTTCCATGCAAGTGACAGGGTAACCCTTTTCCCTAATCATTGGTTCGTTAAACATGTACATAATTATCCTCAATAGCTGTGTGGTATTCATTTCTTCGTAGATCAGCCCCATGAGTCGAAGCGTTCATTGGTCCTAATTAATTCGCCCTTCTTCTTCCTATCCATCTTCACGATGACGCTGACCTATTTAGATTATGGTTAATAATTGACATGTTCAACCTTTACCTTATTTTGCACGGTATTCTTCAAAAGTAAAGTGCTTAATAAATCAATAGGAACCCCGTTTCGGGATGTGTTCTGTGTCAGAACGTGTCTTGTAATTTCTAAAAACTTGTATTTACGAATATCAAAACTAGTATTTGGCGATTACGAATAATAAATTGACGTTATCAAAATACAATTCTCACTTTTTGTCTTTAATTTTTACAGTCTAATTTTACACTTTTTTAAGTTCTACAAACTATTAGTATAGTGGTGGTGGTTTACCTGGAAAAGCGATGCGCGGACTCACCCCCACCACTTTAAATCTGGCCAAGTGACATTTACGAACACGATACACATAGAGGTACATGAACATCACGCATCTATTCCCAAATGGAGTAGGCAGAGAACAAAATATGTATCATAGTCAAAGCCATTCAAGAACCTTGCGAATATTCGTAAAACAGCCGTTGTCGTGGCATCACTATGGACTATTAAGTAGTAAAATTCTTGCATATAGGTGATAAAGAGGGCCCTTGCTCGCAAATGAGGTGCGATAGTCAAAGGAGCAAGCTTCCACTGGCGAGTGAAAGTCCACTTTCTTGTGCTTGTCTTTGCGGGGAAACCATCTGGTATAGATCTGGATGGTGCATCTACATTTTATTTTGTTCTCACGTTGAAAATCCTCTCCTGTACTGAGTAGGGTAAACGTCCCTGTGCTCGATACTGATAGAATACATGGCACTTGCAACTTTATGTCATAGTAAGACAGGTGACAGATGGGAGTCATCTACTGGATAAGTTTACAGTGACTACTCGCTAGCGACAGTAAATTTGTATGGAGAATTTCACAGGCCGCTCACGGTCACTTTAGGAAGGAAGGTAGGAAGTCTAACATCTTTTTTTAAACTAGGTAAGACAGTAAGGCGCAGCGCAGACGACAGTGTTTTGTGCGATCGAGTCTGAGGAGCAATAAATTGTTTGAATGGCGCGCTGACAGCTTCCACGAAACTCTGAATGGAAATTCCTGGAAACTGTCAGCGCGCCATTCAGAGAAATTATTGCTCCACAGACTCGATCGCACAAAACACTGTTGTCTGCGCTGCGCCTTAAAGTTAATTTAAAAAATCGTTATTAATTTGGTTACTTCTATTTTACCTTTTCTATCAGAAGATGAAGAAGTGGGCAGGAGTCTAGTCAATCAGTCAATGATACGTTTTGTCAGGCCATTTCCATTATATTTCATACTTGTTTAAGTTACTCAAACGTAAAGTAAAAAAAATCTTCTCAAACCACGGGCGTAGCCAGGATTTAGTTTCGGGGGGGGTTTGACGAAAAAAAAAATCGGCCAAGTGCGAGTCGGACACAAAAAATCACGATTGTTGTATGGAAGCCTGAACTTTTCGGGGGGGGTTTGAACCCCCAAAACCCCCCCCCTGGCTACGCCCATGTCTCAAACTATCCTTAGGTATACCTAATCACCTCTTTCCCTGGTCAATGTTTAAATAAAAACAGATCAGCGCAATCTCAACCATTTTCAGTCGCGCGAAGAGAGCGGTGGCGCGCAGTGCGCGTTTGGCAGCAGCAGCTAACGAAGGGCTACGAATTAGCCCGAAACACGTCGAGCTAAACTCGATTTAATAAACGTGAGTTATCCGTAAAATTCTCAACATTTTCACTAACAACCATTTCATAATTTCGCGAAGGAGTCCACGAAGTAACGCCTAAATCTAATCACTTTTTATTCTAATCATTTTTATTCAGTGGTAAAGGAGTAATTTCCATGCCATCTACATCTGCGTTCACTTTAATTGAGCAAAACTCGTGTGACGCTTTTCCCTGCAAACAGCGGGTTAATGTATTGTCGCTTTCTTGCTCGGACTCCGGCGCATCGCTAATTGTGACAGTTAACCCACTAATTTAAATAGTCTATCGGTTTTACGTTTGGAATAAAGGCGGGTTTCTAATATATGACCGGGGTTTTAATTACCTAAACCTGCGGTCGGCAACAGGCGGACCGCGGTCCGC
>BHDV01065299.1:0-15435 GCA_005406045.1 Adoxophyes honmai | reverse complement strand
GTGGGAATTTTGGGAATCCCTTTCTTAGTGCACCTCTACGGTATCTAAGCTACATCCCTTCTAAATTTCAAGTGTCTACGTTTAGCCGTTTAGGCTGTGCGTCGATCTGTCAGTCAGTCAGTCAGTCAGTTTCTCCTTTTATATATTTAGATTCGATAGGATGTCTTTGGCAACATCCTGCAAAAAACAAATCTACAAAATATGTACTTAAATTTGCAGTGGCGGCAATTAATCGGGCACTAAACACGAGTTTTTTTTTTTTTACTTTTAGGGTCCATGCCAGTTCTAGCCTGTAAATATCACGGTTGCAATAAATAAATGAATATCAATATGAGCTACTAATATCTCGAAAACTAAGGAACTTTCAGTAAGATCTAATTTACCTAATCTGTTCATGAGTTTTCCTATGTTCTATCATTGTTTTGACGTTAGTTTTACACCCGGTATAATATACTCACCTGTTCCATTAGGCAGAGGGTTCCTCATCGCCGTGTGCGAAGCGATCCCCATGCTAGGCCCATACGGTACCATATTGGGTATGTTTTGTGTCCGGTAGTATGGGGCTGCGAAAACAAACAGAATTAACCACATTGTTCACACATAAAAATAGACTTGTATTTCCAAAAGGGGATAAAAGCTGGGCTTTGACGTTTTGGGCGACTCTATTTTCATAATTTCGGTGTCGGAAGCTTTTTACAAACGGAACCCTTATACTAGATTCGTCATGTCTGTCTGTCCGTTCGTATGACATTGCCACTTTTTTCCGAAACTATAAGAGCTATACTGTTGAAGTAAAGTGAAGTCCAGAATTAGGCGAACTAACTTGACAGCCGAAAATGTTGCCAGACATAGGAAAAAATAAATAGTGATAAGTTTATGTCGACATAAATATGTCGATATTACCATGTGCTTTCTATAAATCTGATTCTATTTAAATTTTATCAAGTACCTAATTCGTCGAAACTTTCACACTCTTACATAATTTGCCAAATATGGACGAACTACTGCAATTTACCGCGATTTGATATGATCTGAAGGATGTACGATTTACTAACAAAAATTTATCCAAGTTGGTGTATTTTTAATTTCTACCAATTTTTATTATTATTCATTTACTTAGTAAAATTATTAGTTTGATTCCAAACACAATAATAAAAATAACAAAACTTTTTACTTTAAACATCGATTTTATAACAATACTTTTTACTTTAAACATCGATATTAACAGCACTGGCCAAACTGTGGCAACTTTAGTGCACAATGAACTGTCAAGTTAGTTCGCCTAATTTTGGACTCCACTTTAGTTATATTCTGTGAACCGGAGTAAGATTTTCACACAAAAAAGAAACCCAAATATATTTTTTAAAATACCCATACGCGTGGGGTATCTATGAATAGGTCTTAAAAATTATATTGAGGTTTCTAAACTGTATAGTTTGTGCATGAGATACTTCCAAAGTGGGAAAAAGCTTCTAAAATAATCCCTTACTTCTAAAATAAGAGAAAGATAAAACATATTGAAAATTTAACGGATAACTCACGTTCATTAATTCGAGTTTAGCTCGATATGTTTCGGACTAATTCGTAGCCCTTCATCTAGGAGCCGCGGCGGCTGCTGCAGCCAAGATGAAGGGCTACGAATTAGGCGGAAACATGTCGAGCTAAACTCGAATTAATGAACGTGAGTTATCCGTTAAATTTTCGACATGAGTGAGTCTCACGGTAGTTTAATGTTCTATAAAGATAAAAAAATAAAAAAATCTAGTAAGTTGTTTTATTTTTTAATGAATCACAAACCGTAATCTACCTTTCATTTATCTAGTCAATGGTACTAAACCCTTCGTGCGCGAGTGCACACTTGACCGGTTTTTAAAGTTAGATTGTAACAGAGGAACGACTTACCCGTCCCTGTGGTGTCGTGGACATGAGGCGCACGCGACGAGCTCTCATAGATCCCACTGACGGGCGCCGCATAAGGGGCCGATACTCGCGCGTTTTTCGTTTGCTTGCGCTCCGTAGCTGACAAAAGCACAAAGTTTTCCATACAATTGTTCGTAAATACAAACAAGATGCGACGGCACTAAACCTACAATCTGACGATTTTAAAATCGCAACAAACTTAGACAACTAGGGGTGGGCTCAAGGCCGAGGCTCTTGGGTCCCGCTCCGGACACCCACCGCGGGCCAGCGAGTCCGCGACGGGTGTCCACGACAGGCGAATTTTCATTGGTCAGACACGTTTAGTTATTAAAATACCCGCAACTCGACAAAAATACTAGTCTAGTCCGAACTAGGCGTTAGCGCTACCAGTATAATGATAATGAGCACGCCGCTTGCCCACGGAACGGACGCCCGCCGTCCGCCGTCCGCCGTGCGGTTTAAATTAAAGTCCGTCGCACGTGCCCGCGCCAGTTAGCGGTCTTCCTACAATCTCTTTTTAGACAGGCGTCCGTTACGGTTAATCCACGCCAGCTAGCGTAGCCCTTACAACAATCGACAAGGAGGCGGTTGGCGGCTATAGCCTAGAAAAGGAAGCTTCGTGTCCACGCAATAAGAGCGAAGAAAAGAAGATCTCAACGCATCTGTAGTCGTCGCCTAGATCCGAATAGTGCCGACTTTGCTCCTGTTGCAGTGACATTAACCGACAGTTCCGTTCTAATTTATACAGGGTACATATTTTCGTAATGTAAGCAAAAATGAACAGCTATTGTAATTTAAGATGATACGTGTGATAATTGTAATGACGCAACTAGCTGCGCCTATCAATTATGACTTGAAAGATAGTGCAACTCGATATCAAAAGATCTGTCGGAGTGCTACTGGGTGGCATACGAACGAGTCAAGGTCTACTATACTCACATGTAGGCGCGGCTGAAGGGCCGGGTACATCGGGCTCCGGGGACCCAGCATGTTGCCGCCGCTGCGCCCGCGTCTCTGAGCAGTGCTGCTTGCGCGAACTCACCTTCTCTCCCAACTGCTTCGAAGAGCGCTTTTGACCCTGAGACTGCTAACAATACATAAAATAAGCAAAACACGTCCATGTCTATTAACAAGATGAATAAAGAAATGCAAAACTATTTCTACACTTCATAAAACGTGTATGGTATGTGTTACCTGAGTGTCCACAGTGGTGGACTCCGCAGAGGTAGGTACAAAAGATGCGTTGCATCTAGCAAGGTGTTCCTTTTTTTTCTGTTTAGAAGCATAGCTAGCCTTTTCCCTTTCTTCTTTACTGGGTAGCCGGGAATCTCGGTGTTTCTTCACCAACGACTTTTCCATATCCGTATTATGCCTGCAATAGGATTCAACGTTAGAACATTATTTTGTCAGAATGTCCTAGGTGATACTCAGACAGTAATAAAAATGCCAGTTTGCGGTGGCGGTGACTGGCCTGCTCAATAAAGATTCCGTGAGCCGAACCGAGCTGGTATCCCCGTGTTTCTTGAAGACGTAAGGACCCGATGACGACTCGCCGGAACTAGTGATGTCGGCAGAGTCCGTAGAATACAGGGCCATAGGAGACAAACGCCCCCTGAAATAGAAATGATGAGTGAGTTAAAAACAAAAACATTCCAATTAGTCCGTCCATTAGATAATGGACAAATGTGGGATGGGTAAGTAATATATTAAGAACTATATAAGAACTTATAATGGAGAGAATGGATGAAGCAAGGGTATGTAAGCAAATTTACAAGGGAAGTTAGGGCAAGTTGGTCGAGGGCGCCCTCGAAGAACGTATATCGACCAGATCGGCGATGTGCTAAAGGGAAGCCAAATTAAGAGTACCCGAAACCGTGGAGCGTGTATGACGAGAGTGATGAATGTTAGTGAAGCGAAAGAAGTATGTCAAAATAGAAGCGAATGGCGCTCTGTTGTCTCTGCCTACCCGGCAGGGAATAAGGCGTGACGGTTATGTATGTATGTAGAACTTATAATATTCATTTTATACGTATTATACGCTATCATATTTTATAATCATAATACAAAAAAAAATGATTATGATCGATATGCGTTTTGAATGCTATAAAAAAGAATTTAGAGTATTTGAATGTTATATGAAAAAACCTTGTACTAAATGAGTATTAAGTTAACTGACCGTTATTCTTAACAAAAACATTGGTTTTGATGTTTTTTGTTTTGATAGCAAACGTTGATAATATCTTGTGATCGTTATTTATCTGAAAATGTATTTTTTGTACATGCACGCACCCACACATATTTAATGGTTTATCAAACAATTAAAAATCGATAAAGTACAGATCATTATACGAATACATGATATTTTAAAATTGTACGTTTGTAAAAATGAAGATCACTTTTACACGTGTTTTAGCAGTATAATGAACTACTGAGACATGTTGAATGGCGAGGCTAAAATGCAAGTAAGGCCACAAATTGTATTACCTGACAAAAGGTTTGTTGTCTTTCAGTTCCTCCAGATGTCCGGCAATGGCTTGCTGGTATTCCTCATATGTCAATTCTTGGTGGTTATCAAAGAAGCTGAAATTAAGAAAAGACAGTTGAAAGTTATTTGGGACTGGTTGTTTTTGAATTCGCTTTCGGAAATAACATTCCAGTTTGCATGTCTGTAATCGTTCACATTACAAACGGAGTATTCTCATATCTACCCAAAACTATTGATATTCCCTTTGTAATGCTTCTGTGAATACTTGACGTTAATCTTCTATAATTTACATTTCCGTGAAACTAGTTTATATTTTGAATCAAAAACGACTCACTAGGCATAAATATATGGGATATAGACTAAGAGGCTATTTATTTCAGGAATCCATGTCTAATAACTTTTATTCATCTCTCTATTGGGCTCTATCTATATCTATATTAAAGATATCAAATGAACTCAAAATCATGTGATAGTTTCTGAGATCTCGGCATCTTAAGATTTTTCATAGCGATTATGAGACTTGAAATGAGATGGAACTTCGAAAACAATTTAAATCAGGAAAAGTTCCCGCTAAAGACAAAAAACACGAAACAGATATATCTTCTGATGAATTAGAATATGTACAAATTACTGAAGTGTTTTAAGTAAATGAGACGTAAAAAAACTAACCGTAAAACAGTTGGCAGAAGACTCACCGTTGTATATTATCGTTGAAGTTAAGCTGGTTGTAGCTAGGAGGTGTCTCGGAACTGGACTTGCCCTCGCTGTAGTAATCATGGTGGGGTGATATTCCTCCCAGTATTTCAAAATCGCGTTCCTGTGTCGTTATAAATTTAATTAGCGCTGCATTTAAAAAAACACGTACAAGTGACAATTACCTGTCTTTTGTAAGGTTACCTATGCATGGCGGTAATTCGCTCTGTGTATCATAGGTTTATCCTTGTCCCAAAACAACACGACAATGGGGTAGTTCTGTACCTCTACCTACTCAGATAAATCAGCTACTTTTGTAGAAAACAGAAATGTCAAAACTATTTCAAACGTTCGCTCTGCAGTGTTATTTTCTAACTTAAGAGCGTGCACACAAAATTCGGTGATTTTGATGTTTTTCCAATGCTTTAGAAAGCTATAAATCCTTAAGTTTTTAAAGAAAAACTACTGTAACATATAAATAAACTCTTTTTCTAGGGATTAACGGAAAAAAAATTTTATTAGCAACACAGATTTCTTTTACTTAGCCAATTTGTTGAAGGGTTTTCACAAAAATACGCGTCAGAGCTGTCTTTCACTTGAAAATTTGCCATTAAAATTTACCATAAACGATATAAACTTGTTATTATCTGATAGACAATACAGTCTACTGGGGATTAACGGATTAACATGAATCAAATTATTGGTTTTTATTATTCAAATATCATTTTACATAATTTGAAAGTTGAACCATTACTTTATTTTTTTCTCATTGATTTTAATGTAATTACAAATGAAACAATTTTATTGTAAATTTACAGAATATGTTTAGTCTAACCATATTTTTTTCATGGCTAAATATGAGTTAATTTACATTTCACGATTTTTTAAACATTGGTCCAAAACCACTAAGGTCAGGTGGGGGAAGAGAAACGCAGGGATAAGAGGGCTCTACAGACCATAATCACTCATAACTCGACGAGTTATGGTCTGTGGTGCCTCTTACCCCTGCCCTGCCCCTGAATTTCTCTTCCCCCACCTGATCTTATATTACGTTCGTAAAAAATGTGTGCGCCCTCTTAAAACACTAGACTTGTCGACGTCAATGTGTTAAAATTAGCTGTCATATAGTATGGAAAATTCGATAAAACGACGATGATGCACTTGCCTACGAGTTTAGTGTGTTACGTTAAAGTATCACACCGCACTAGGGTGTTTAAACTCTTCGTGATTTCACTCAGTGCGCTAGGCATTAGCAGCTTAGCACAGCAAGACTCGAGTATAGATGCGCGCGAGATAGACTATACTTGTCACGCCTGAAGTGAAAACGCGATTTGAAGCAACGCCAAAATTACAAAAGACTTACGCAACTATTGGCCGGCTCTGGTATCTCCACAGCGCGTTCCTCTGGCTCAACCTTCGAAGTGTCCTGTATTAAGCTCTCCATGAAGGACGCGAGGTCCTGGCAACGGTTACTCATCTGTTGTTTGGCGAACTCCGCCGGCTTTGTCAAAACCTAACAACAAACAACAACGAACAAATAGAACTACAGTAGAACCCGCTTAAGACAATTTCTCAGGGACCCTACCAAAAACGCGTCTGAAGCAAGAAAGCGTATTATGCGGGATAGGGAAATAAAGCGTACTACATATTCTAATTTGATGATATACGTATATGTATATATACTCCTCATGGCAGAAGCCATGGACCAGCCCGCACCCAAGGCCGGACCCAGCACAGCGGTCGCCGTCCCCGTATTGGGGAAGCAGACGGAGCGAAGCTCGAAAAGTACAGAAAGCGGGAGAGTGTCACAACAGGAGCTGAACCTGGTTATTCAGGAACTCCTAAAGGAGATTCTAGCCGGCCGGAACCCAGTGGCATTTCTCTTGAGCTCAGGGCGGCCCACTGGAACACCGCCTGCCTTACGCCTTTTAAAACCGGGTTGCTATGTCACTGGCTCATGAACCAGAAGTCTGACGTAGCACAGAAGATGACCGACGAGGCCTGAGGGCCCAGCGACCTGGCCACGGAAGTGGCCAGCGGAAACCCCCTGAAGAACCCAAACGGAGTACGAGGACGACAATCCGAGCATCTCGGTTCGAGCTCGGGCGTATTAAACGGGATGACGAATCGTATTAAGCGTTAAGAAATGTATGAAAATATGTCTCAAGTTGCAGGGACTGGCGTAAAGTGGCGTATTATGCGAGAAATCGTATTAAACGTGATCGTGTTCTACTGTAATTGGTGTTACCAACCCAAAGGCTACCGACCACAGCCAGAAACGCCGCCACGAATCATGCTATTCTACTAACGACTGCTACGTTTTTCTATGGAGCGTGTGTAGCGTGCGCAGCGGTGGGTCCACGTCTTATATCGTACGAAAACTACAGGAAATATGCCGGTGGCCCTAAGCCGTAATGCTTCGTGTGTCAGTAATTATACCAGCCTTCTCACCTTCTACGTCGAAAAAAAGCAGTGCGAGTGATGCTACTTTGAGGAAGAATTAACGGGTGGTAGCGGGCGAGCGTAGCGTAGTAGTCGGGCGTAGTCGGTGGTAGCGATCCGGATATAACCTACCAGCCCTCGGGCCTACCATCCCAAACTTTGGGTGGTAACAACCATTGACTGAATTGTTTATGACCTATATTGATGGGAACATGTAACCACCTGAATTCTTAGGTATGCGTTATTTTATCAAATTGATGGCAAATAAAATAAATGACCCTTCAGGCTCATTTTACTCACCACACTCGTATATTATCTAGTAGTCACACAAATAAGTAGTTAGAGACTTAAACAAAACAAACGTCTGCGTTTATCGGGATAATATATCCGTATATTTTATATCTATGCCTTGTTTTCGCCATCTAAGAAGAAACTACATACATTATAAGCCAAAAATCGTCGTACACCATACGAAGCTCATATGGATCGTTTATTACTCACGTTATTCATAATCCTAACAATATTGTCCTTGAGGCGTTGAGCTTTGTTTCTTTCTTCCCCAGCACTCCTTCTTTCCCTTCCAGTGGGTATAACTGGTGGTTGGAATACATCCGGATTAGCAGGACCCTGTAACGAACAGTAGGTGTACAGTCCACTTGAGTAAAACCATCCAAGTAATGAAGTAACATTACGAGAACATGAATTCGTGTGCCTGTTAAAATAATTAAAGTATGCTGTAGGGCAATCCAGTTTAGTGAAAGTGTAACACAAAGACGACATAAACCCGACAATAGACAATTTAATAATGTGAATACCTAGAACCAACTGCGAAACGATCATACACTTGGATTAAAAATAAAAACTTTGTACTTGCTTACTTAATTTAAACTAAGTTCAATTTTAATGAATAAGTGGACAATCGGAGCTATGTTGTAAATGATTTTCGTTTTAAGCGATGAAAAATGTAAAGATAGATTAAAATTTAAACTAAATCCCACCCCACATTATTAAAAAATAAGGGCGGACAATTTTGACACTAGTATATAATAAAATAACGTTCATACATTATCTGTCTTGGTAGATATAGAGACACGCTTCATAAGCGTGGATCAAGCGGAGCGTCGTACAACGTAAGGTACGCATGTCCATATAACAAGTCTACTTAATATAATATGGTGTGTGATTGCTCACCTCAAGCACATGGTGTGTCGCGACGACAAACTCCAATTTTCGCGACCATGGGTTTACAAAGGACGTCCACTCAGTTTCGAGCTTCAGATAGTCACCATTCTGTGCCATGAATCTGAAAGAAGTGAATTATTTCTAAGGGGTGTGTAATTAATGGTATATATATATATTTTATAAATTTTATTTAATTTCAAAGGATATAATCACTAATTTTATATAATAAACGATTGGCATAATTTTAAAATATCTACTTCTATTTCATGCAATTATTATTTGGCATATCAATTATGTTTTACACTTAAACATCATTTGGTATAATCATTTGAATTTGAAATAAATATCATATAGTAAAACTGACATATACCGAACCTAACCTTAGCTTCTTTTCTAGTAACACTTAGTTTTGAGCACTAGCAAGGGGTTCAAGGTCGAGTCGACGAAGCCCCGCTGCTGCGGGGCTTCTATTTTCGCACTGGGTGGTCACCTTTAGAATCAACCCATGTGGTTGTACGAATCAGTATGCAATTTCTTTATTGCGGGAAGCTGCCCCGTTGAGCCCCCTTTTTGGGGTTCTTCGCCCCCTTCCCCCCTTTACCCTGCTTGCACAAAGTGCTTATGTATGAAATTAACTTAATATTATAGATTAATTATGGGAAATATGCATTATACTAAAAGTATGTTATATGAAATATTATTCGGTCAAATGATAATTATTTGAAATGATAATTATATTATACTTAAAATGTATATCAGATGTTGTTATTTGATTCAATAATTATATTAAAGGGCGTTATAGCGACTAATATTACTATATGGAAAAAAAACGTTACGCACCCAGTTCTGTACAGTCACGAACAGGGATTGTTGAGCCACTTGCCACTGTTCGCAATTTAGACGTGTAATCAATGACCGATGTGACTGACAGATGTTATCTATTGGATTAGTATTACACGGCCAAGTAACAAACATAGGTAAGTGGCTCAACAATCCCTGTTCGCGATGGTACAAGGAAGTAAGTACTCTTTCTTAAAATTTTGTTTAAAATTATATTAACTTGATTTCATAATCACAATTTAAAAAATAAAATATACAAAGTTCGACCCCTATTTTCAACCCCTTAGAAGCTACTTTATAAAATCGTTGAGCCACATATATTTAAAAAGTTTTTCAATGTAAGGAATGCCTCTCACAAATTACGCAGTTATCAAAATAACAGTCTTACATATAGGTCCTCCCCCCCCCCTTATTACCAATTTATTGATATCAATTTGTTGTATCTTGTTAGCGAATGCAAACCACTTAGGGATTATTCGTGTACCAAATTTTAGCTTATCCCGTTCGGCGCCCTGAACTGCGTCTGTCAATCTGCTCGACTCCGCCTGCGTGGGATTCGCTATCGCATATCGCTTAGAACTTAGGTATTCCAGACTCTGTTGTTATGTATATTGTGATCTGGCACCGCACAAACATCACGCCTGTACTTCCCAATGGGGTAGGCAGAGCAAACGAAACGTCACAAAGACAAATCACGACCAGTTCACGTTTCGTAGTCAATTGATGTGAAATAATCCAAATCGGAATTAATAATAATATGAGCAATCTGAATTTTGTCGATATAACAAGTGCCGAAGAACCTGAATCTATTAAATTGCTCAGAACTGCGGCCGACAGATAAATACTGGGATAAAATAAAAACGAAGGGGTGAAAATGATGTTAATATTATATTAATTATTCAATTTAAGTCCACTTTACAAAATATTTCACCTATGGAAAAAACTTCTCTTGTGGTTTTTAAGAATAACAGAATGGCGATTAGAATAATTTTCCAACATTATTTGGATAATATTTTTCAGTAAAGTGTTAAATGAAAAAATCATAAAATAGAAATTTTTATTTGAATAATTATGATGTTTCAAGTCACTTGACTTGTTATTAGAACACGGTTAATTCACGGACAATAATACGCTGTTTAGGTCACAATATTTTTTATTTGTTTTAAGGGTAGCTTTAAATCTGTTATTTTGGATCATAGTACGAATATAGCAACCGAAGTGCAATTTTTCGATATTAATGAGATAAAGTATAGATTTAGGTTTGTTTTTTCCCTGTGTTGAAGATAATCTTAGGTGTTTTGAAATACTCGTTAGTAGTGATACTAAGAACTTTAAAAACTCGATATTGATTTAATTCAGTTTAGTTTTGACACTTTTTTGGATTGTATTGTAAATTATGCAATAAGTAAATAATACATTATAACTAAATTTTTTACCTGCTCTGGATATAAATATCAGCTGGCACTAAATCACTTAAACTAATATTGCAAAACAAATAAAATTAAGATTTCATAAAACACAAGCAGATTGAGTGGAAAACATGTGGGCTGGAAAACCAGGTTGCTTCCCATTTACGCCACCAGTCTCCCCATACCGTTTCACTCAATGCCAGACGGATATTCTCTGCAAAAGAAAATAATATTGAGTCAAATTTATCATAAGGATAAATACGATATTACTAACTCTGGTCTTGCTTGATATTTTAACTTACCGTCATATACGTCTGATGAGCTATTCCTCTAATAGGAGTTTTATTCTCATGTAACACGATTATTTTGTGCCTTCATGAAAGCAATTAAATCAGACAGATGAGCTATTCGACTAATAGACGCTTTATTCTAATTTAACACAATTATTTTGTGCCTTCACGAAAGCAATTAAATGAGACATAGTTGAAAAAAAGATTTGCGTAGCACTGCAATGGTTGTTCCGAAAGCGATAGTAAGGCCGGCCACATACATTAGGGAAAATTCCGTTTCAGAATCTCGAATCGGAAAATCGAACGCAGTCAAACCATATAAACCTATGGACCAGCCCAGCCACATACAGACGGAAGCTTTCCGTTCGGAATTTCAAACGGAAAATTTCCGACTGTATGTGGCTGGTCCATAGATGTCGTATGGATTTAATACGTTCGGACAGTCCGATTCGAGATTCCGAATCGGGATTCCGAAACGGAACTCCGTATGTATGTGGCTGGATTTAATCAGATAAAATCCTAGACAGTACCAAGAATAAACTAAATAAGTGTCAATTTGCAACAACTAACAGTAAACTTCATGGTTCGCGTCAAGTTATCGTTTGGTCGAGTGGTCGGATGGTCCAGTATGAGGAGAACATGGTTCGATCCCCTGCTTAAACACGAGAGTTTTTGATTCCCAAATTTCAAGTAGTGAGGAATATTTACAAGATTTAGCAGTAACTCTTAAATTTTATTTACCCTTTCCTATTAAATTCACTCCCAATACAATACTACTTTTCTTATTATTTGGATCCCTTCAAATATTTACCTACTTTTAAGTTTAATGACATCATCACCCCTCCCAGATGGCAGCACTGCGCTGCTTATTACCTTAGAAAATTTGTAAATATTATTTATTGGTTTAATATGTATGTATTCCCAAAAACAAAACAAGTACCTAAAAAAACAAATGGAATGTAACTTAAAGAATAAAACAACTTAAATTAACCAAACTTAAATATCTTACTAATATTATAAACGTGAAAGTTTGTGAGTATGGATGGATGGATGTATGGATGGATGTATGGATGGATGTATGGATGGATGGATGTTTGTTACTCCTTCACGCAAAAACTACTGAATGGATTTTAATGACACTTAACAATAATGTAGCTTATACATCAGAATAACACATAGGCTACAAATTGTAATGATATTCTGTGAATTATCCAATATACGACGATAATTCTCAAGTAAGTCGGGTAAAATATACCATTTGCGAGTTTTGGCGTCCGCTGTCAAAACCGTTGAAGTGACGCGCATGCGCGGGGTAAACGTCACGCGTCGCTGAGTGCGCGACCCGAACGCGGGCAGACGTCGTTGACAGTTGTGGTTGTTTTGCGAATTTTCAAGGTGCTAGCGATTTGTTAAAAAAGCTTTTATATTTGTCAAATGCGATTCAAAAATTATTTGTGTGATAATTTTAATGCCATATATTCTACGCCACGCAATCCGAAATACTTATTCTGCGCAGACGAAGTCGCGGGTAACAGCTCGTACCAAAATAAAATTAAACCTATAAATAAAAATAATAAACCAAATCGCCGTCGCTGCTTATTGTGCTCAGAAGGCTGGCAGCGCTACCTCGCTGAACAGCAAGAGTAATCCGCTGTCTAATAGTTCCCAGCCCGCTGGTCACTGGAAGCATCTGTAAGGCGCGCGGATATCTCTGTAGCAATTTCACGCGCGCCTGGGCCCCACGCACCAAGGGCTTCAACACCAAACGGTGTAAATACGTAGCCCTCACCAAGGGATGGATATTTGTGAAGTTAATGTTCCTTTGTAGTTCTTGCCGCCGCACCGGCCATTTTGCTGGTAGCTGAGACGTGAGAAACGGCGAGGGTATCTACGCACGTGGCGTACCAGACTATACTATAGACCGATAGGTACTTAAAAGATGGTAAACAATCTTGACATGTCTTTTTATTGAAATACACAGTCTAAAAATGAAAATCGTTACAATTTACAATTCAATTATGAAAGTAAATGATTTTTTCATACCTAAATTGTAAAATGTAAAGATTTTGATTTATAAAGTGTATGTTTAAATAAAAAGACACGTCAAGATTGTTTACCATCTTTTAAGTACCTATCGGTCTCTAGTATAGTGTCCCACCTTGTTTCCACGAAACGGGTGGCATGCCCTCAGACCGCTAGCCATAGTCACGTGCGATACCATTCAGATCCAAAATAGCCGGCACGTTGACGGTAATAAGAGCCCTCAGGATATTTTAATATGATAAGTGACCCATTTATTTTGCTCGTCAGTGTATGTTAGTAACGAGTAGAGTTAAAAAATAATGTTTTATGTTAATATTTCATAATTATTACTACTAAAGAAACAAATTACTTTATTCAAGAGAAAAGAAGATGAGATAAGAGGTAGGCTGTCCGACTACTTTTAACGAACTAAAAGTTAGGTAGTCCATAATATTATTAATAATAGTACATAGTAGTAGTGGTGCGTGGATAGCTCGGCGGATAGGTAAGTGAGAGCATCGACGAGGCATCGACTAGGTACCTACAGTCAAGGACTTTAATTCATGAGCCACCATGGAACCAATTCACAGTAAACGTCATAGGATAAGGTTCCATGGTGGCTCATGAATTAAAACCGTCCTTGACCGTACTACTTACTGGACACCCTGCATAAATAATAGAATACATTAATGTGGCTTTAAACAATTATGTATACCTTTAAACAAGCTGTGATTGGTCTTTTTTTATGTCGAAAAGGTTTATTTTTAACAAAATGTTGTTTTTTATAAGTTTACTAAAATAAGTACAATGGACTTAGGTCGAGCTACGAGTTTTTACAATTCAACAGATTCCATGCCAGGCGGTTACTTTTATACTTATTCATTTTTGTAATCACCAAAAAAAAACTCAAATTTCTACGAGAGAAAAAGTTTCAGGAACCTCTGCTGTAGGCGATCAGGCCTCTTAATAATTGTGCTAAAGGTGATAATGAAACGTAAAGATGTCATTGATTTCTCTACGTAACGTTTCATTTGTTTTTTCCACCCCATCTGGGAATCCAGGCGAGACAGTTTTGTGATGTGTAATTTTTCCTCGCTGAATGATGTTGAAAAGTTGTGTTTCGCTCGGCCGCAAACTTATTTTGCGTTTGAGTCTCGTGCTACAAAACCAGCGCTGCGCTCAGGGTTCAATCTTAAAACCCTTCGCTTGCTTGACTTTCAACAACTGCACTCGTGCAATGAACTCTGAAGCCTTGCATAACAAATAACTATTTCTTTTCAAGCCCTTGAAAATTCTTAATAATCACAACACACTTCATATGTTCATATCATAACAAACGTTTGGTATGATATACCTATCTGAAAGTTGATGACGTAAACGGGGACAGTGGGTAAGTGCCATAATTGTTTTCGCTACTCACCGATACGGCTTGGACCGAGGCGCGGTTCCCTCCTTCATTATGATCTCATAGATCTGGAGCATGTACGTGAGGTCGTCAGGGTGGTAAAATCGCAACACGTCTTTCCCATGGAGGTCCTGGGGGAAGTAGCCCAGAAAAGGCACCGCCTCGGGGTCAATATACTCCAGGTTGCCGTTCGACACGTGCCTTAATACGAAAGACACCGCTTTCACAAGGATCTCGTGAGCAGCTAGAAATTCAAAATATGACGTGGCATTTCATATTGCTAGGGAATGCTCTTGAACACGAAACAGTCTGAGATGTAAATAAAGCGGATGAAATTGACCGTAGATATTTTAATCAGTGATCGGATAGACGCATCTGAAAACTCCTGTAAAATTATTCTCAAAAAAATTCATACATAAAAAGAAAATCTGAAAATATTGCCCAGTCTTTGTATTCGGGCTCTTAGTCAACCGCGTAGCATTGCAATGTCGAACTATTGCATGCGCGTACGCGCCGACTAACGGAACTTGTGTACGTGACGAAAACTAGATAAAACACAGGGCCCAATGACCTAAAAAGCGATGAAACATTTGTCTCCCATAAAGTCAAACGGAAATTTTCGGGAAATATTTTAAAATTACATACATACATACATATTCTCACGCCTGTATTCCCAAGAGGGGTAGGCAGAGCACATGAATTCACAAATCCAGTGCCACGTTTAGCAATTTCAGCAGGGTAACCAGA
>BHDV01065296.1:89450-100456 GCA_005406045.1 Adoxophyes honmai | reverse complement strand
TCCCTACCCACTTATTAACTATTTACTTACTACCTACATTACATACACAAGCCTCCACAAACGCAAGCGTGTAAACAGGCTGTTTGGCGTGGCTTGCAAGGACTTTTGTATGGTAAGAGCGCTTGCAAAGGCTTGGAGCTTGTGGAGGTTTGGCAAGTCTCGGCAAGCGTGTAAACGTACCATCACAGTCAGGGTCTCTAACCGCTGGACTATTTGGCCGTCATTCGGACATCATGTCCTTTCGTCTGTATAACCAACTCGTGTAAATTTGTCAAGTAGAGCATAACTGTAACGTTTTGTTATTGCTATCAGTTAACGGCGCGCGGCGTCGCAGAATGTATGTACGGACTGGGCAGGTATCTCGCCATAATATTTACTACGTGTCGCTACTGCCCTACTTAGCTGGTTAGTTACCTACCTGCAATGAGGCCGTTCTACCGCATCCACAACCACCGGCGCATATACAACGTGTTGCAACAACTGGGTGAAAATGTTAATGATTAAAGCGATATTGTAAACCCTAGTACAGTATTCCCAAGAAAATAAGTTACATCGGCTGTTACCGTCTGCGCCGAGAAGCGCAGAACGATATCCGAGAGTAGCCGAACGAGTAATTTATCTATATAGAACTTTATTTACAAACGTTCTGGGCACAATTTTGCTTGCTATGCACACACCTTAGTTCGGCTACTCGACGCATTTGGCGCTGGGGTGCTAGATATCTGTCAAAGGTCATCTGTCTGAGACTTCAATCACTAACCAATCACAACGCAAGTGTTCAGCGCGCGAAAAAATCTCTTTTATCATTGGTAGATCGAAGTTTCCCACATCACAAAACTGATTTATTACGCAGGTACATCGTGAAGCATTCTTTGTTTGGTAATTCTGTACCTAATCTTCTTAACAGAGTGTATTCTTTGACGGATTTTTAACCGACTTCAAAAAGAGGAGGTTCTCAATTCGACCTAATTTTTTTTATTTTTTTTTGTGTGTATGTTACTCGATAGCTCGGAGACCCGTGGACCGATTTTCAAATTTTTTTTTTTAATCGATAGGGTGTAACTCGAAATTGGTCCCATTGGCACGACACCAGGATCTGATGATGGAATCTTGGAGAAATCGAGGGAACTCTTCAAATTTTATATGGAGATGTACAGCGTTTTCGGTAATTTGTTGATGAATTCAAGATTTTACATTCAGTAAACAGAATCTTTTCAAAATATTGCTATTTTGAAGTCGGTTTTTTTTTGTTTAAAATTATCAATTTTTCATTCAAAAAGATTTGCAAATTGGATTAGAGAAATTAATAGCTTTTTCAAAAATTGAAAATCGACTCTTTATAATGGGCCATTTAACCCCTTTTATCTGCTTTATTCGTATTTTTGTATTGTAACCCGTTGTATGCATTATAGTGACTTTCGCCCAGGACCGCTGTCAAAAGTTCACAGGCATTTGAATTTGACCACGGTTCCGTATGGAGTCGGGTTTAGAATAACACCTCTCCATCTCTTCCGTAGATATCATGAGAGGCGACTCATAGGTTAAGGTGCATTATAGGCGAGAGGCTAGCAACCTGCCATTACTACCATATTCTTTACACTATTGCGACGTAACATGGGGCGAAAAACTCAGTGTATTTGCTCCTTTACCACACGGCATCGTTAATTTAGCCTACATACAGCATTTAGCGCTATTAAAGACAATGCCGGGTGTGAGTATGGGTATTCAACTACACGTGGTTTGTTTGAAGGCAAAATATTAGGTAAAGTTATTTTGTAACTTTCGAAATGGGAAACTAACTTTGGATTGAGGTCGAAGGTTATTTCAGGCTTCCTCTTTCATGTTTTTCCTTGAAATTATCAGTGTCAAAGTTAAATAACCTTGGCCGAAAGTATTCAGCTTCCGTGAATTTTCCATACAATAGTGAAACATTTTTTATTTTTTCGTTTTGCTAGTTTTATTTATAACGTTTTATTTTAGTAGCTCGCCTTGAAAGAAAGTAAGTGGATTTTATTTTAGGTTTTAGATTTTTCATCACCTGAAAAACTTTGAAGAGTTTCTAATGAAATTTTCAATGGTTTACATCACTATGACGTTCGCTAGGTTCTATGATGGGTGGAGTCAGGAATCAATTGGTTCTAAATTCCAGTTTGGTCAGACAAAAACTCGTACAGACCTATAAATACGCATACAGGGCCTAAGTGTATCCACAGGTATCCATCTCGATTAAACAACGACTCACCAAGCTGTATAGATCCCATGATCTGCGACGACTGGATCTTCTTGTAGGTGATCTCGCCCCCCTCCCCGACCCTCCGGTGTCCGATCTTGCGGTCCGACTTGTGGACTTTGCTGATGGCCCCCAGCGGGCCAACCGCCGGCTGAAAACATACAACAGGTTACAACATGCTCTTTGTTAAGGCGAGGTATTCCAAGGGAGACGGAATTGAAGGTTGCAAGATCTAATGTTTTACATACTTTCTGCTAAATGACAGTCTTGAAAAAAATATATGTTATACGTAAAGATATTGCCTAAGGAACGTGCTAATTGGTTACACGATAGGATGTACTTTCCTCGATCATATAAATTCTCGAAAACAGGCAAAAATAAAAACTAAAACCCATTATTTGGTTTTATTCTTTTTAATTTCTACATAATTTTTATATGGAAATATTTATCTTTAAGTACTACAGAGAATCTGCTAAATTATAGTTTTCAATCGATGTTGTTTATTTTTTAAATTCATATTTATTCTAAAACTTGACCGCGTGCCCAACGTATTGACAACCTGCCGCGTCGCCCGCTACCCCGCCTTCGCCTTCTTTTGCGCGAGAGGGACGCGGGGTACAAATCTAGTAGAACCTCGCCTTAAGGTCACAGCTCACCACAGCCACCCGGCACTCGACCCTCACCGCCTCGCCCCTCGGCGTCCACGCGTTGTTGGCAGGTGGTCCACGGGTGGAGCCCGCGCCGTCAACGAGCGGACCTCGCGCGGTCGTTAAGCGGATCTCGCGTCGTCAACGAGTGGACCTCGCGTGGTCAACGAATTTCCTAGTAGTCAACCAGCGTTTGGCCTTAGAAACGTTTAGAAGCGTTACCAGCTCGGGGTTCAGTCGTGGCAACCGTACCAACAGCAAGCTATCGTGCCGGGTGGGTGAAGTGAGCTGTGTCCTTTAAGCTGTGTCTACGCTAGGCGAGCCGAGCACGAGCCGAACACAAATTCGATTGATGTGGACCGACTTACAAGCCTCGAATGAGCCTTCTTTATAGGGAGTTGTGCGCTGAAAATGGCTCCACTCGTGCTCGGCTCGCCTAGCGTAGACAAGACTCTAGGTAGCCTGTCGTTTTGGTAGGTATGTCCCCCTCCCCTTCTATTCGGGAAGAGAACGGGGGATAGAGTCCCACATAAGCCCGGGCAATATCCCATGCCCGGGCATTTCCACTCCGTCAAAAAAAAAGTAGCCTCTGTCTCACAGATACAGCGCTCGGCATCTAAAGGCCGATAGCGGAGCACAGCGAAATTTGAGCGTTAACCA
Source organism: Adoxophyes honmai (assembly GCA_005406045.1). Taxonomy (NCBI): domain Eukaryota; kingdom Metazoa; phylum Arthropoda; class Insecta; order Lepidoptera; family Tortricidae; genus Adoxophyes; species Adoxophyes honmai. The sequence goes on along the minus strand of BHDV01065296.1, from coordinate 96,919 downwards.
GCTGCTATCTATCTCTGTCACACGCGTAGTAATATTGCCCTCACGCTCGCACTTGAGCACGTGCGTCGCACTGTGCGAACGTGAGGGCAAGATTACTGCACGCGTGCGACAGAGATAGATAGCAGCGGGTCAACGCTCGAAATTCGGCGTGCTCCGCGACCGGTCTTTAGCTTGGCAAGGTTTTAAGTGGACGGAGTAAGTTGGCGCATTGAAGTAGGTACCATGGAAAAGGCGGCGCGCGATAACCCCACTAATTAAACCGCGGCCTTAGGGTCTCCCCACATTAGTCGACGCCTTTACGGCAAAATACGGGTAGAAAAAGCTTTATGTCAACGCAAAAAAGCTTTATGTCGGCTAGTTCGACCGAGAATGGCCGAGCCAATTCACGTCTTGTTCGCCCTTATTGCGTTGACATAAAGCTTTTTCTACCCGCATTTTGCCGGAAAGGCGTCGACTGGTTTGGTGAGACCTTTAAGTTCCAAATGGACTGACAGCGGATGCGGGGCTGTACGGCGTAGTAGCGTGATCGTATCGGCTGTAATCCTCGAAACCACTGTCAGTGACCACGGTCGATTTAACGCGGCCGAAACGTCGAGGTAATTAAAATCATAACAATAAATATGAGTGAGAAAAAACGAACGTTTAAGACATTATACCCCCATAAACTTGAAGTTACCGGTTCGTTACAACCAAATATCATAATACAATGTTCTCAATTCACCGCAATGTCAAAACAGACAAGTTTCATAATGCCTAAAATTCGAAATGACTTAAGCCTAATTCTTAACATGCACAATTCCTGATATCCCTTTAAGTCTGAAGCTTGAACACGCCAAAACGTGGGCACACATAAGTACTTTTTTTTTTTCATTCACACAGTATAGGAACTATTTAGTGCTGTAAATATAAAGTCCTTTATATGATAAACAAAAAATGTCTTGAGAGCGTATCACTTCATTCAGTCGTTTTCACGATGGCGAGCTCTGAATATCAGCAGCGTGAAATTATTTTGCTCAACCATACGCAAAAACCCAATTTAAGTTATAGAGCACTAGCAAAATTATTAAAATACCTACAATCCACCGTCTGTTCGGTTTTTAAAAAGTTCCGTGAACGCTTGACCTTGGATTGGGGGTCCTGTAGTGGAGGAAAGCAAGGAGTAAAGGACAAAAAAAAGAAGCCCGTGTCTTGCTGCTTTTTACAGAGAATCCCAAGCTATAATCACGCGATGTCGCAAAAAAGGTACAAATGTCGCAGTCCTATGTGCAAAAAGTCAAGTCAAGAGCTGACGTACAAGGGTCAAGCTGCACCAAATCGTGATGCTAAGCAGAATTTATCTGCAAAACGAAGAGCACGAAAACTTTACAATGATTTTGTTGACAAAATTTGAATGCGTTGTATTGGATGATGAAACATATATAAAAGCAGACTTTAAACAGATACCGGGCCAAGAATTTTATACTTCTAAGAGCCGTAGAGATACCCCAGAAGATTGTAAGGTAAAAAAGAGATCGAAGTTTCCAAAAAAAATCCTGGTATGGCAAGCTATTTGTAGCTGTGGCAAACGAAGTCGTTCATTTATCACAACAGGCACAGTAAACGGTGAATTCTACAAAAAAGAATATTTGCAAAAGCGTCTTTTACCCTTTTTACGCAACCACAGTTCACAACCATTGTTTTGGCCTGATCTTGTGAGCTGTCACTACTCTAAAGGGGTGATGGAATGGTATGACCAGAATGCTGTTACTGTGGTACCCAAAAAGTGCCATCCTCCGAATTGTCTTGAACTGAGGCCGATCGAAGAATATTGGTCCATAATGAAAGGGATTTTGAAAAAGAAACGTGGAGATCCTAAATCGGCAGCAGAGTTGCAAAAAATGTGGACTTGGGCTTGCAAAAAATATCCCGACAGTGCGGTGCAGACTCTAATGAGCCGGATCCGACGTAAAGTACGCTCTATGGCGTAATCAAAGGACAATTAAAAAAAAACATATGTAAAAATGTACAATAATGTAGTAAGTAGGCAATTACAATAATAAAAAACTTGAATTATGGTTTACATATTTTTTTATTTAATATTTTATGTGCCCACGTTTTGGCGTGTTCAAGCTTTAATTGACTTTTTCTTGTGTTTACTAATTTCCAAATCAACCTAATCTCAAAATGACTAAAAACAAAACAAAACTGTCGCAAGATTTGAACGTCAAATTCTCGATATGGAAAGTTTTCATTGACAGGTAAGACAGCATAAATTTAATTATCATCTTACGGGTTTCAGTTTGAAGGTTGAGTTTACGTGGAGTTGATTATGTTTGTTAAGGCCTTTAGACAAAATTTTAGGCATTATGAGAAAGTGTGTTTTTGAATTTGGGATGTAATGAAACTAATGCAATTTAACTTTCAGTCGAAATACCAACTATACGTTTTGGATATCGGGTGTAATGTGTAAACGTCAATATAACATTTTGTTTGAATGCAACTTAACGTTTTTGAGATTTTAGTCATTTTCGAACTAAGGCAATTTGAGACAAAGTCGAAATAGGTTATAGGGTATTATGATATTTGGTTGCAATGAACCGGTAACAACTTGAATACAAATGTAGCGTCCATTTTCGTGTCGCGTGACGATTACAAAGCCCTTTTTTAGGAAAAAAACAGCTATCACTGTCTAATCTGCTGTCATTTGTAAACGTCTCTATTTCAAGGGATAAAGTAGGTACTTATATTACAATTAACATAGTATTATTATAAGCACCTGATCAAGGCGTCGCAAGCACAAATTCCCGACATATGGAACGGACGGGATTTCTTATTCTTGGAAGCACTTGTTTAAAGTAATCGATGTCGCTTCTATCTAAGTAGAACACTAATTGTAGAACATATTACCACAAAAAATATGAGAAAACATCAAATAATAGTGACAAATTCGTGTAGCACTAGAAGCCTGTTGCAACGAGCAATTTCTGCCTTTTTGAAGATTTTTTTTTTTGATAACAGCAAATGCAGATTTACAGGCCTACAGGATTCTATTGAGTGAAACACGAACTAGTCAACGAATAGACGGCATATCGTCATTAAATCCGTTACGCAGTTTGAGACACATACAGAATACGGGAAGCATTTATATTTTATACTAGGTACGTAAAAAGTGAAAAGATTTAAAAGTGTTTTGGTTGCATTACGATAACCTGAACCCACTATTTTTGAGTGCAATCAACAAAAAAAATTGTACTCTTAAGTAAAACATTTTTTCCTATGGAAAAAGCAAATATTATCTGGTTAAATCGACCCATTAGTGAAACAATTTTAATTTCTCTAATTTGTACCATTTTGAAGACTTTTATTTAATTCTTTAACACTTTTCGATTCTTACGTAACTACTTCAAAACCAATTTAATTTACACTTTTTTTTTAATTTTCACAAAAAAACCGATTTACCACCCCATATCTGTAAATATACTCATAATAGCTAATCTGACGGAATCTAACAACAACACCCAAATTTTTTTTTTAACTGATCAACCGTGAAACTGGTTTTAACTGGTTAACTAAAGAAACCTTCAGTGCGGAGTGTGACGCGACACTGAAAGGGGCCGAGCGATTGTAACGGTTATTTCTAGGCGGGAAATTAATTTTTCAAGAGTAACCTACAATGGGGTGTTTATTGCCCTGTTCAATCCAATACGACTGTCATATCCAGGGGTCGGATTTTTCATCGCATGGAAAAGGGGCAAAGGGACTAAGAAAATTATATGAATTAAAGTTTAGTTTTAATATCGACTCCATAGTTTTCTATCATGTCAAAAGAGTACCAACTACGTTCAGTCTGTCGGCTTAGCACAACCAGCGCGAGTCGAGTACAGTCACCAGCACCGATATCTGATACAATAAGGGTGCAAAAACATCTGATACGACTCTTTTACTAGGGGAGTAGGACGTGTCAGATATTTTTACACGCTCCGTCGTGGCAGATATTAATGCTGGTGACTGTACCACACTTAACGGGACTGAATCACGAATTCTTAACATGGTTTTAACTACCTCGACGTTTTGGCCGTGTTACAGCGACCGTGGTTACCAAACCACGACCACTTTGCTGAAACGCGGCGGTCACGCAACGTTTAAACAACTTAAAAATAACACGATTAAGTTCCGCTAAGGGATAAATATGAGTGAAAATAAAGAAAGTTTAATTTAAAACATTATACCTGTCATTGTTTAACTCTTAAATTGGCAAGAATTAAAAAAGTCGTGAATTCGAGCCTCCTTGCAGGGAAACTAAGTCAAAAATTTTAGTTACAAAAAAATAAAAAAAAGAACATTTGACAATGTACATCATGATGTGCACTGCCAATTTAAGGGTTAACTAGAGATGTCATAAAATGACAGGCAGTTCATCACGCATGTGTCATCGTGCTAAACCCACTGACATTAATTACAAGTCTGTTAAAACTGAGACCGATCGCGAGCGCATTGGATCAACAAGCGGCCGCTAGACGTATTGGGCACAACATTGCGCTATTTGGGTACGTACAGTATGTGCCCCCACTTACCTATCCAAAATGAGGTAGTTCATGGTATTAATATTTCGCTAAAAATAGTTAGACAAACTTTGTATTAGTAGTGGTGCGCGTTCAAAACACCGAATTGCCTGGATAGGTAAGTGGGGGCAAATACTGTACACGATCAATCAAACAAACGACATCAACGTAAAGTTATTGTTAAACTTAATATTTATAGAATTATTTATTTGCAAGTCTATTAGTTATTCCCCGTGTGGTGCCGGGTTAGAATAGCACCTCCCCCTTTCTTCCCATGGGTGTCGTAAGTCGACTCTGGGAAAGGGTTAGTGTATTGTGGGCGATGGGCTAGCAACCCGTCACTGCAATATCACGTTTAACCATCTGGTTACCCTGAAATTGCTAAACGTGGCACTGGATTTTTGAATTCATGTGCTCTGCCTACCCCTCTTGGGAATACAGGCGTGTGAATATGTATGTATGTCTATAAGGAATATTAGGATACGTCATTTTATTTTACGTACCCTGGAACCAATAGGCTAGACAAAAAAAACTATTTAGTCCGTCAGATAGACTACCAAAAAACATTGTACCCATAATTTTTTCTTTTATTTGACAAACGAAAAATGACGATAATACAGCGCTTAAAAGTATCGCGTGACGTCACGCCTCGGTACAATTTTTACCGAGTCGTTACGTCACAAGCTCACACTCCGGAAGTTTGATGATCTATAACTTAATGTTGATGTTTAGTCATTTCATACTTAAAAGGAAAATATATGTGTGTCATACATACATACATACATATCGTCACGCCTCCTTCCCACAGGGGTAGGCAGAGACTACTTTGTTCCACTCGCTACGATCCTGACATACCTCTTTTGCTTCATCCACATTCATCAATCTCCTCATACATGCTCGTCGGTTTCGGGTACTCTTGACCTGACCTGTTTCTAAAACGTCCGCGATTTGGTCACGGAACGTCCGTCTAGGTCTTCCCCTCCCACTGCACCCATCCACATTCCCCGTATAAATTTGTTTTGTCAGTCTTCTTTCATCCATCCTCTCTACATGACCAAACCAGCTAAGCATACTTCTTTCTATTGTAGTCACTACATCTACTTTCACGCCAGCTCTTTCCCTTATCACACTATTTCGTAATCTGTCTTTCAGTGTTACACCTTCCATACTCCTTAACGCTCTCATTTCTACTGCATTTATTCTACTTTTATGCTTCGTTTGCCATACCCAACTTTCACTACCGTACATTAGTGTTGGAACGAGCACCCCTCTGTGGACAGCCAGACGCGCCTTTTTCGACACCTTCTGGCTGCTCACGAAGGCGCGCAGCGCTCCATTGACTGTATTTCCTGCATTCTCTCTTCTTTCAATATCACGTTCACACTTACCGTCTTTCGTAAACGCCGATCCCAGGTATACAAACTCTTTTACTTGTTCTACATTCTCACCCATGTGTCATAGTTTACCCGTGTGTCATAGTTTTCCATAATCTAACGAACGGACTAATTGGAATTATATTTTTTTAACCCCGTACAGTAGACACTGGCAATTGGCATCGCATAACAAAGGAAATTTTTGCTACATTGATTGCGTTCCCTGGTGGGTCAGAAAGCAATTCGTTCGATAGGTATCTGCCTATTTATAGTATGTGTAAAGTTTACATACAATAAGTCATGCGGTGATTTAAGATTTGGTCACGGAACGTCCGTCTAGGTCTAGGTCTTCCCCTCCCCAATGCTCCCATCCACATACATACATACATATAATCACGCCTATAATACCAAATGGGGTAGGCAGAGCGCACGAAGTGAAATAGACATAACCATGATTATGACTATTTCACGCTTCGCAGCCACTTCTAGCATCATTTTTGGTTTGAAAACAGATGTAAGAGGTAGTATAATAGTGACAGGTTGCTAGCATGTCGCCTAAAGAATACCTTAACCCATTTCCTTAGTCGCCTCTTACGACATCCACGGAAGAAATGGAGAGGTGTTATTCTAGACCCGACACCACACGGGCATGTCCCATCCACATTCCTCGTATAAATCTGTTTAGTAAATCTTCTTTCCGTTAGTTTTTATTTCAATGTAAAATATCTATGAACAAGTTTCTGCGGAATTTATCTCGCTTCATTCATTGCAAATGAGATACGTGACTCATACAAGCTCGTGTGACCGGTGCGTATGTTTTGCATCCAGTTCTAACTGATAAGGGAGATAAGAGAGAATAATAAGTTGGAAAAATGTTTTGTTATGATTATGACGCAGTGACTGATGTGGGACTAAACAATTTCTCTCGTCGACTGGCCTATAGAATACTTTTGAAAACGTAACATACATAGAACGTTAACATACATGCCCGTGTGGTGCCGGGTTAGAATAGCACCTCCCCCTTTCTTCCCGTGGGTGTCGTAAGAGTCGACTCTGGGAAAGTGTATTGTGGGCGATGGGCTAGCAACCTGTCACTGCGATATCACGTTTAACCACCTGGTTACCCTGAAATTAGCTATACGAGGCACTGGATTTTTGAATTCATGTGCTCTGCCCACCCCTCATGGGAATACAGGCGTGAGAATATGTATGTATGTGTACGTATGTCTATCTGAAGGACTAAATGGTTTTTTTTTACCACGCGCAAAGGGCCCGCAGCGTCCACGCCACGCGACCGCCTCGTTTGGCTTAACGGTGTACCGACCTCTCTGGGTCACCCAGTTATGCCCACGCTCGCTTCTAATTTAATTTTACAGCTTGTCGACCTTACGTTTTGTAATCTTCAAACTAAATCAGTTACGTTCTACGGAGCTTTTGTTTACGACATATAAATAGAAAAAGTTACAGCTTATTTCCGTTTCCGGTTCGTTAGGACCTAAACTCAAATTACCCTATTACACAATACAACCTAATGTCAAAAACACATATAGTCATA